>JAFVLL020023188.1:0-63156 GCA_021397915.2 Tor tambroides | reverse complement strand
AGCGACTGAATACTACCCCAGATAGTCATGCAGTGTGAAAACAACGGCGATCCGACGAGTTTGTGCAGTGTGAACTCGGCATAAGTGTCTGCACATCTGATGGCCGTGTTTGATCAATTGGTTCATATGTGTAGTATTTTGGAAAGCAGTGCCTTAAAATGCCAAAGAAATGACAATATGTTAGATTTCTGTGTCTAATGTTGAGAAGTGTGTTTAGTGTCTTGCAAAAGAATGTGTGTAGTGTTTTGCAAAAAGTGTGAGGCTGAGAATGTACTTATAGTTGTGCAGATTTGGCCTGAAGTTTTGCTCCTTGGGTGTCAGGTTTCACTAACTGTTATGATCAAAGCTCCCGTACCACCCCCTCTGCACCACCAGAGGGAGCCATCCCCCGAATACTAACTCTCATTCGAACTCAGTTTCCCATCATCCCTCATACCTGGGCCTGATTACCTTGCCACACCTGCACCTCATTCACACACCCACATATAAGCAGCACACTTCCATGCACTTATTGCGAAGTCTTGATTTGCCCTGGCTGTCACTACTGAGCGGTTCTACCTGTGTTTGGTTTCCTGTTACCACCTCTGCCTTGATCTTTGACTTTGTGATTCTTCTCTGGTTGCCCTGACTTGGACTGTTTCTCTGGACTCTGATTGTAAGCCGCCTGCCCTGATTATTCTGCCTGTTTATTTGACTACGTCTCTGCCTTGCCTACGCTGTTTCCATTGCTGGTGATTTACCCTGTACCGTCTGACGATTCTAATAAAAGCTGCAAATGGATCCCGCTCCGTCTGATGTTTCACAACAACAACAGTCACGGTGACAATTTTGGCTGGGATTTCAAGTGCTGTATCTCCATCACAGACCATACAGCTGTTCTCCACAGGAAGCAAACTTGACTGAAACACAGCTGATGTTTCTAGCTGGGCTACTTATTTTAAAGGGGTGGATGGAATCTTCTTGAGTAAATATTAGTGCTGTCAAACGATAAATCGTGATAAATCGTGATTAATCGCATCCAAAATAAGTTTTTGTTTACATGATGTGTACTGTATGTATTTATACACACACACACACACATACTGTATACATTTTGAAAATGTTTGCACATGTATATTTATATTCATATAATTTATATATAAATGTTTAATATAAGCATAACATTTTTCTTAAATATATACATGCGTGTGTGTATTTATATGTGCATAATAAATATACACAGTATTCACACATAGTTTATGAAAACAAAAACTTTTATTTTGGATCCGATTAATCGCAACTAATTGTTTGACAGATCTTCTGAGAGCTGTGGAACTGAGGAGTAAGTTGCTTCAGATGGTGTCTCTGATGCAAGTAACTGCTTATTTGTTTGAAATAAGTGCACATTTGGCAGAGTTTTGCACAGGGGGAAGGTCAAATTTTGGCAGTTGAATTGTAAGTGACCCTAACTTTCCCAAAACAAATAAAGTGATGGATGATGGGCTCATGTATAGACAGAGTGACCTGTTTTTGCGACTAACACTGAAAATGGGAAATGTCCGTGCTACTTTCTGTCTTTAGACAGACTGCCGCCTTGGCTTCTCTAAAGATTTTAAGCTTAATCATCTGATCAAGAACACTAGGATCCAAGAGCTCCTCAAACACGGTGTCACAACAATAGTCCAGACACTGAAAGTGTGTCCACTCCGGTAAGCGAGCTGCTGTTATTGCCAGTACTTTTGTAACTCACAATGGACTTGATGTTTGCCCCAAGTCTTTCTTTGTCCATGCACTGATACAGAAAAACCATGGTCACTCCTCTGACCAGCTGACTCTCCATTTGATATGTCAATATACACACTAGACAGATGTGATTGCATTGTTACATATATTATGAATGGTCAGAGTGTTTCCTTTGAATGTGCGTGTTCAAGTTCTTCTTTAGCATAACCACTGAATGGTGTGGGCATTTACTCTCTTTTTGATTCTTAGAGGCAGTAAATGAAGACTGTGCAGGTGTGGATTTACATGGAGCCAGTGCAGCAGGTGTGGATGTGCACATAACTCGTGCAGACGGAGGTGCAGATGAGCATGGGGCCAATGCAGATGCTGGTGTGGGCAAACCCAATCCCTGGCTGTTCCATGTGGCCATACACAAATTATTTAATTCCAGCCGGGGCTGTTCCCTGAGGCTGAAGTTGAGAAAGAAAAACAGATTCTACAGATTTTGGACATCGAGCTGTCATTTTAAAAGTTTTATTTCAGGGTTTACTATGTTCAACAGTGTTGGGCAAGTTACTTCCAAAATACTGGGTAGTTACTGTGTATTACTGGGTAGTTTTTATCGTTCATCAGCTGGAAAAAATCGTTCTGAAAGTGATTCCAACAATATTGTTTCTATATGACTTTATTGTTTTAGTTGTGGTGTGGACTCTGCTATTCTTTAATATTGAGAATGATTTTTAGAACTATATCTTTATAGTTATCATTCTTGGTGTGAACGGGCCTTTAGGAACGTTCTCTGTAAGTTATATTTAGGTTATTTTAAAAACAACCACCAGGCAACGTTCTGGGACATTATTTTATGGTTACAAAAAATTTACCCAAGAGCTGGGTTGAGCCTGTTGGGTCATTGTGTTGGGTTAACATGATGGAAACACCTTGGCTTGCATAACATTTACAGATTTTATTCTTTATAATACTGATTCTAATTAATTTGGATGTGAAAGTATGTTCTCAAAACTCTGTACTGTTTGTTTATAGGGATGTTATGGAGTCAGTCACGACATCTTTCAGCTACGAGTGAAACGTGAGGCGGCGGTCTAAGGTTTGCAGCCCATCGCCGGCTCAGATTTCAGCGACACACCGGCACGAGAATCTGCACTATTTCAGTTAAAAAGGATAACAGAGAACTGTTTAATATGCTTGAATTAAAATATTACATTTAAATGTAATATTTCTATTTCAAAATGCTTGTTAAATGAGTTTAAATGTATGCAATATTGAAAACTATGCTGTGTATTTCAATTTATCTTATATTTTCACTTGTCAATATATGTTCACCTTTTGATTATTATTATTTCTGTCTGGTTTTTAATTTATAAACTATTTTTGGTTCATTTTAAACCAGCAATAATAATTTTCAAATCAATATTGGAGTTCATTAAAACAACCCAGCATGTTGGGTCAAACATTTAACATCTCTTTTTTTTATTCTTTTATTTTTGTTTTATTGTGGTTTTCTGTCAGTACTTGGGTTTAAGTGTTTATATTTTCATTTTATTTGATCTTTTGGCATTGGCTGCAAGATAGTGAGATAGTTGGAGACATGGCTTTGTGGAAAAGCTGAGCTGCAACACAATGTGGCACAGAGCTGGCTTGTTGCAGTCAGTACCTGTTTGAAATCTTAAACTTTCATCAATATGTTTGAAGAGAGAAACTATTTGGGCAGAAATACACAGAGTACAACCTCAGATGAGACAAGCATCTTCTTCACTGGCACCAGTGGCATGTGGATTCAGTTCCTCCTTTTCATTAAGCGTATCCTAAACTCATGCATGTTTTTGTTTTTTATTAGATATGAATGTCCAGTGACAGTGGAGTGGACAGCAGTGGCCACAGTAGTGTTAGTAGTAATAAAATAATTAATCAAATAAAATACTTAATATTTCATTCAAGTTTTTTTTTTCCAGTGTTGTTTTCCCCAGGCATCCACAAAACACTACTGGTCATTCCCATCTACATGTGCAATCACATGTGAAACATATGACAACATGATAAACACACATGAAACGTGGTTTTGGAACATTTTTATGGTCTAAATGTGTGAAACCCTTGTGAGCACATGTGATCACATTTGTTCACATTTTTTTCGTTCATTTTTTTCCTTCCCTCTTTCCATTGTCATTTTGCTGATGATGAGGAAGAGGAAGAACTCGACTAAGTTCTGTTTGTTTTTAAATAAATAGTTTTAATGTAGCCAAGTGGAGAAAATTAATAAAACTTAAAGGGGTCATATGATGCGATTTCAAGTTTTCCTTTCTCTTTGGAGTGTTACAAGCTGTTTGTGCATAGATCCCTTAAGTTGCAAAGAATAAAGTCTCAGACATAAAGAGATATTCTTTATAAAAGTTAAGACTCTGCCACGCCCCCCCAAAACGGCTCGTTCAAACACGCCCCCACGTCTATGTCACGATGTGGGGAGATTTTCATAACACCGCCCAAACGTACACGCAGTGAAAGAGGGCGGAACTATTATTCTGGCTGTAGTGTTGTTGCTGCCGCCGGCGCCATGTCCTGGAGACACTGTGTTTCCTTGTGAAAGAGAAACTACTTTGTTTGGGCTTCCAAAAGAGGACACAACTAGAAATCAGTGGTTAAGTTGTATTTACAACACTGTTCCAGAGCAGTACAACGCAAATATTCAAGTGTGTGCAGCACATTTTACGGAGGACTATTTCCTGAAATTGGAAGTTACAATGCTGGCTTGCACAAAGGCTGTTTCTATAAAGTGGGGCAATTCCAACTTTGAAAGGACAGTCTGGCGCTTCTGACCACTTTAAGTACGTTTCTGCCACTGATGATTCAAACGTGAGTTTTGAGCAGTGTAGAGTAGTACTTGTTGTTTGTGTTTCTCCGATCACAAATGCAGACATGGTAATGTTTACGCGGCGCGATGCAATGCGATGCGTAAAAAGACCGTATAAGTCATTATAATCAGTAATTATGTCCCCACTGGATGCAACAAATGCCTCGTTTGTAATGGGTTTTATTGTTTTTGTCTCGTCGCGCCGGGACACAACATCACAATACGGTGAGGGGTGTAACATTTCCGTCACACGCTTGAGGTATTCGGCCAATCACAATGCACTGGGTAGCTGGCCAATCAGAGCACGCCTCGCTTCTCAGAACGATGAGCTTTGTAAAAATCGACGCGTGTCAGAAAGGCAGGGCTTAGAGGAGCAACAATAATGTACTGTATGTGGAAAATAATGTGTTTTTTGAACTTTATACCACATAAACACATTGCATTACACCAAATACACAAAATAATGTTCTTTTTAGCAGCATCATATGACCCCTTTAACGTTGAGCATAAATTGGTTGTGGGTCCTTTAAGAAAGTGTGTTGCGACACTTGCTTTGCGGCACTCCAGCATGTGTGTGCGCGGATTCCAGTGTGTGGAGAGCAACCAATGCAAATTAGTTCTCCGGGTTTTGCGCCATTATTCTGAATTTGTGAATGAATTGCATAAAATGTGTACGTGAGCATAGTATGTTAATAATGAATGTTTCGTGGATCGTCTTTAAGGACGTTTATGGATGGCATGTGTCAGGTGGATGATGGATCGTGTGCAAGGACTGGGTATGTAGGCTACAATTAATGTTAATTAAATTTTATTTACTTTATTTATAGCCCAGTGTATTTCCCAGTTCAAGGTGAATCTGTTATGAGTGTTCCTGAAACATTTAATACATTGATAAAAAATATTAGAATGTATTAAAATACTGTTTTGTTTTTGTTTGGTTTTTTTTGTACTCATGTATTTTCATGAAAACTGTGTAGTCTAATGGTAGGCTAATGTACTGTTTTCATTTTATTCAAATATTAGCCTCTACCGTATTTCATTTTATTTTGTTGTACTCCATTTAATTTCATTCTAGTGCAATTCAGAAAGACTGAATTTTCTTATTGTTGAACCCTTTTTGAAGGTTGTGACTATTCCTGGACTGAATTTCTTTGATTTTTGAAATCACTTTTTGCTTTCTTGTTTTTGTCAAATAACCACAAGAGAGACATAAGATTGACTTTTTTTATTCTGTTTTTCCATCAGTCATTACTCCCATCGATCGCTGTCCTTCTCAAAGACAGCCGTCAGAATAAAGCCCCTAAAAGTTATTTTTTGTATCCTTTGCTGCTTCCTTACAACCTAGAGGCCACATTAATAAATATCCTTACATTAAAACACTCATTATTTTCTCATCCTCTCATAGCATCATTTAAAGTTTAACATCTGCATGGATTTGTATAAAATGAAAACAAACCATGCAAAAAAGACAAATGAATAAAATGAAACATTGGCTTAGGAGACTTTTATTCCAGAAACAACAACATTTATAAATGAGAAACACACACATAAAATCATATGTGGTTTATAACTTTTTAGTGGTTTACTTGTTCAAACAGCAATGAAAGTGATGGGGGTGAGGAAGTACCCCTCCCACCAGACTCTCTTTGAGAATACCATAGTTAAACAGGCTAGGAAAATTATAGAAGACCCCTCACATGTCCTGTACTGTACTGTACTACAAATTGTTGAAGTACAAAATATTATCACTTAATGATTGAGTTCAAAAACATATCACATATCTAAAAATGACAATGTCAGTGAAAACCTGACAAACAGGTTTTTAGTCAAATGGCATCAGTAGGAGAGTAAAACATTTTCTAAAATTGAACATTTTTGAAACGGATACAAAACACTGTCACTAAGTGACAGGAACGAAAACATAAGACTACTTCTAAAGATGACATCTCAATCACAAATGTGAAAGTGAAAACTTGAACAGAGGTTTATAGTCCCTTGGACTAAACATCTACATTAAAATCTTCAACAGTGTCAGTAGGAGAGTAAAACATGTTTTGTACATGTCTTTTTTATTTTTATTTTATTAAAATTATAATTTACTTTAATTTATAATTTTAATTTAATTATAATTTAATATATTATTGCATACTGTTTTATAATGTACTACACTACTGAGGTGCAGATATTTGCCACTATTTGCAATAAGTAGTACAAAAGCAGAAAATCCTATTTTTACGTAGTGTAAATAGAATCTATCACTATTTGCAATTAGTGTAAATACCATATTGTTAAGAAAATATGCTACTTTCACTTAGTGTAAATACTTTTTAACTGCTAGTGTAAATAACCTCTATTGCTATTTTTTTTTAACTTATGTCAAATAAAAATTCACTTTAGATATGAATAGATATATTGTTTTGATATCAATATTGTTATTTACCTGTTTCAAAGAAATTTTATTTTGCTTGCTTTTAAGTTAATGCCATATATGCTTGGATGTGAAGATGCTATATGATTAGAAAGTACCTGGAATACTTATAATGGTTATTGCACATGAGCCACAGTGACTGATACCGAATTGGAATTTCCCAAAAAGAAGTATAAAAGGTCTGAGGAGCAAACCAGATGCTGTCTGCATTAAGTGTGAAGGACACCTGATACCCTAATGAGGGGCATTTAACAGCATCTCCAATATTTCTTTTTAGAGTTTGATTATAAAACCTGTAGCTTAGCTGATTTTATTTAATTTTTTGCATTAACTGCTTTGAACTCTAACCAATGAAAAAAAGATTTTATTTTTACAATGACCGCCTGTGAAACTTTACTTATAACTACAAACTAAGCCTCAAACTAAAACAACCACAAGGGAGTCTTCTGCGTCATTCCTGAAAGACTTCAACCTGTGGGTGGGTGAGTACTTTATGGTTTAGGCTAGATTTGACTATCTTTACCATACCTGAATAATCATAGGGTTAAAGGTGTGTAAGAATTACAGAATCTCAGACACTCTGATCTTCTGAGACGGACAATACACACACAGTGCATTAACATACAGACATCTGTTTCCACATCCCACTGAGAGAAAATGCGGGAAAACGCCTCTCTCACATATGCATCAGTTCCTTTTCATCCCCTTCCTTCCCCTCACCCATCCTTCCCTTCACTCAGCTCACTCAGAATGGTCAATAGTAGAATATAATGTTCTACATGAATGCAAGTAATATTTACAGTCATGTTTGGTATCATTTGAATTGTCTCAGGGTGACTGGTACAATGGTCTCAATCTTACAAAAGTAGACTAAAAGATAATACAGATTGTAAGAGTTAAGAGATATTTTGCACACTGTAGAGGGCGGGTCAGTTCCCAGTGGTTTTCATGCAAAATGACCTTTTGTCCCAAAGGTGTTAACTCGATCAAGACAAATTCGAATTGTTAGTTCCTGCCTCCATTTCGGGGATGCTGGTCTTGGGCTGTGTACTTAAGGAAATCTTGCAAGAAGATCAGGGCCTTCTGTAGCCGGAATGAGCCCGTGGTATGATGTGTGTTCATACACTTCATACTATGTATTTTTCTAAAGTCAGGTACTGTATGCATCTTACTCTTAGATTCATCTTTGAGATTTTAATGTCTTGTATTAAATTGATATCTTTGAATTGGCTGTATAATTGGCATAATACATATTTACCTGACTGATAATAAATTGTTACATTTGATTTTATTCTGATTTACTCTGTAATTATTGACTCTAGTAGATTACGTTGTATTCTTGTTACCGCATTTCCTGCGTCAGGTTAGTAACGGACTAAAATTCAGCTGAGATGGAGCATAGGGCACACCAACTGTATCTTTAGAGATCCAGCTAACACTTGGTATTAGTTCAAGTGTACTTAGATTGTAAGGGCTTATAGAGAATTTCCGTTTAGGTGAACTGGATGTTGTTTGACCAACCTAAATTGGATGAGCCATGACCTCTGGTTTATTGTAATGTCATTCTAGCTAAGTGTACATGGGAAACCATGGCATGACCACTCCAAAGCTACTATCAAGGAAAGTAATGTTGGTCGGCTTATATCTATAGTAGTGACGTCTGACTAGAAATAATGTTGCTTTATTCAAGTGTATACAGATCTAAGGGGGACTAAATAAAAATACTTTTGGAATGAGCAAGCATAGTAGCGGCCGTCTAAAGTATTAGTCAGTCACCTCTGTCTAATAACCAAGACTGACGAGAATGTGACCGTAAGGTACGCTAATGGCCAAAGCGATATCTTTGAGCAACATAAGCACACGAAAGAACGAGTACAGTAATATTAAAGAATAAATAGTATAATCAGATGTCCAGATTATCCTATGAATGATCAATAATAATTGGCATTCTAACCCAAATGCGAGGTCATAATAAAATGGAGTCAGATTACAGTTGAATGTAAATTTAAGAACTTTGCACACTGTAAAGACCGAACACGCAGAAAACCTTCATCCACTATTGGATACCTTCCTTGGGCCAATTCGTGGACCTTACAGGTGTAAGATAAAAGGACACACAGAGTACCTATATACAGTTCAGATGCAAAAGCCCCAAAGTACATCCGACATGTTTTCTTTTAAATGAGCATTTTTTTTAATTAGGCTCCTAGGTTTATGTTCGGTTATTTCACTTTAACAACAATGAAAAGAACCTGTCCATTGCCATTAAAGTGAAATTAATGAACCTAAACATAGGAGCTCAAAATGATCATTTTAGAAGAACATTTCTGATGGCACTTAGTGGCTTTATATATAAATATTCTAAATTATAACAAATTTACTCTGATAAAGTGATCCTTATGAAACCAATGCAATGTCCATTTTTTCTCATCTTAACTCATTATACCTAATGTGGTCACACTCATGGGCGGCTCTGTTTTTCAAATTCTAAATATCCACGTGAGCCGTGCGACATGCAAATGCCCACATCGCCTCCATAAACAAAGTGTGAGTGTTTCATCAAGTTTATCTCAGCTACTTCTCGTTTTTTGAAGAAGACACGCTGAGAGGAATAACCCAGGATTTACCTCACGCTGCAACATTATAAGAAATAAGATTATAAACTGATTCTTACCTAGGAACTCCATCAATGCTCCCTCCTCTGCAGGTGGGGCCGATGATGCAGTGGGCGGGGCCCACACTTGTAATGGTGCGACCCCCACCGCCTGGGGTGGGTATGGCCCCATCCACATGGAATGTTGGCCCCAGACTTGAGAGGATGTGGCCCAGAATTGAAATCCCGCAGGGTCCTCCAGTGGTGCCAGTGATGCTGATGGGGGCTCTGGTCTATCCAGAAGAGCGTCTTCTGAGGGTGGGGCTTCAGCCGGGGGCTCCTCCTCCTCATGTAAACATGTAGCCAGCGGGACCTTGGGGTTTGTGGCACGCAGTCCCTTCAGCTCCCTCACTGAGTCTCTCCACCTCATGGTGTGGAGGGCCTCCATCTGTTTGGCCGCCTGAAACAAAAAAATGTTTGTTAATGCTTAAATTACTAATACATGTACAGTTTCATATATTGTCAATTTAAAGCATAACTGGTCAAAACTTACCGAGAGGTCTTTGTGTGCTTTATGCACATAGCATTTGCTAAATTTGCACATCTTGGAACATATTGGGCAGACCTCGTTTCGTAGAAGAACTTTGGAACGGGCCAGTTTCAGCAAAATGGCCCGTTCTTCCAAATTGAAAACCAAATGAATGGTGCGAAGATGCTGCCGAAAGTTCGCATATTCCCGGTGGCAAAGTGGACAATTCACCATTTTGATTTATCTGGAAAACACAGAAAGGTGTTGGTTTGCAGCCATAAAACTGTATAATTTGCATAAAAAAACTGACTGTCCATGAAGCTAGTATTTATCCCCCGCTGAATAAATTGAAAATGGGATCTATGGACACGTTAGTGAAGTGGATTTTTCAAAAGCATGATCAATATTTTTGTTGAAACCACCTCTACTGTGCTCAGGATAAGCAATGAAACCCAAACATGTAAGACATTGGGCAAAATATTGTACAATTTGCATAAAAATGAATTGTAACTGAAAACATCCCATGTGTAAATAAAGTCAACAATTCAAAGAAAGTTGTCATTTTTTTACTGAAAACACCTCTACTGTAATCAACACACATTGGAATGCATTCATGAATGTGTCATTCCAGTGTTTCCTCTAGGATTTTTTCCAGCTGTGGTGGCAGGCCTTATTTCCACAGGGGGAGGGAGGGGGTGTCACCGATGAGCGATTTTCTCGTGGACCATGCCCCCTTTCCTCTGTCCCCCAGTGGTTAAACCTACCCAGCCAAGCACACTCACAAACAGGCCAGGAATTAAAAAAATTAAACAACCAACCATCTGTCAAAAATTTCATAATATATTTATTTGCAAAGATTTAAACTCAGTAAAAGACAAGTATAATTGGCCCAGTGGCAAAGCGTGCAGCCTGACTGGGAACATTTGATTTTTCTTGGTTTTTTAAAGAAAAGATCTAAGGCTTTCTGGTAGGGAAACTCAGATAGCGATGGCCTGTTGATGCTTATGCGCATGCATGCTGCCAGATGGTCTCCCTGAAGCCTGTTCCTCAGTTCTGTCCTTACCTGCGATACAATGTAAATCATAGGATGGTAATTGGTAAAGACATTTTATGTTATCAGGAAGTTATTACATTATCAGGTTTTATTAAGTTTAAGACAGCTAAGACAGAGACTTAGAAAAGTTAAATAATCTCATGTCTGGTAATATGATTAATTATGTTTTACCCTATTCATTATTGAAAAATCCCTCTCACAGTTCACACAGGAGATAGGCACTGTGAGGGCAATGGCTGCCAGCTGGCTCAAGGAACGGTATAGTCGTCTCAATTCATCATACTGGGATGCCAGTTTTTCCATCATGGTGAGCTGGTCAATGTTCTGGAATTACGAAACACAGACAGCAGGGGAACATTAACCTGGGTTCCTCAATCATCTTTCTTCAGAATTCTCCTGTTAATTGTCAATATCACATTGTAACTTGAATGCCCCAGTCAAGAAATCCTCCTTATCAGTCAGCCATTCTTGCACTGTAATATGTTCAGGCTGCTGCAGGAATTTTGTGTACAGGGTTTTGAGATGTTTTAGATTTACTAAATCATCCACCTTGGCCGCTTGGGGTACCAGTACCTGAAAGGCTCCCAAGACATCTATGTTCTGGAACCTTCTGTCCAGGCTGTCCAGGAGGCCATCCAGATAAGGCTCCATCACCTAAAAAAAATCAAGTAGCTAATTTGGTCAATTGAAACCATTTCCACAGGTAGACAATCTGTTATTCTGTTCTGTTCTCCCATACTTAGTATACTACTTCAGATGATCCAAAACAAATTTACCTGTGTCCTGAATCGGGACCAGAGTATCCCTCTAGACTGTTCCAACTGGTCTCTGCCTTACCTGTCCCTCTCCTCCTCACGAATGATACTTAAGGCACCTAATCCAGCTGGGGCATCAAGGTCTTCATGCAGCCGTGCCAAGAATGAACTAGGAGGCTGTGCATCTCCTGCATCTCTTATTGAGACCTAAGAAAGATAGTCACAATGTTTATGCTTTTGTTTTTCTTGAATGCAATCAATACCAATTAAACAGGCCACAATTTGCGTTAAACATAATATTTACCTGTTCTTTGATGGCCCAGAAGTTGACATTTTATTTCTGAAAAACCTTGGACAAGCAAGCAAGATGTGGCAGTACATCAACTTGTAGATACAACGCTGCCACAAAGCGGTAGGTGCAGAAGAATCCATACAAACCCTTGGCAACTGGGCACTTTTTGACCTCAGTCTCATTAGCCAAGGCAGCCAAGACTGCACAGAGGTTCTTTCGCAGTGTGATGACTGCCAAATGCTGGGACAGCCAGCGCGTATCCTTTACTTGCTGAAATTATTTTAGTCATTGTATACATTAATAATACAGAAAGTGCAAATGTGGCCAAGATTGCTACTAAAAGCTACAAGTATTTTTTTATTTGACCTCACCTTCACTTTTAAGTCCTTAAGGCCCAAGGACTCTGCTGCAGCTTTCAAAACTGATGTTCTGTTGGCGCTGTTGTGAAAATAGAGTTGCTGCAAGTAAGGAACCTCAGATGAAGCATCCCTACATGCCAGGGCGAGGCGATGGGCAGCGCATGCTACTGGAAGCAACCAGGAAAAGTCATTCTGCAGCTGCCTGACCACACCATTTAGCCTCCCTATTACAAAAACATGACAAATCAAGACAAGCGTCAACAATATGCAGGTCACTGACTAGACAAAAAAATAATTTGCACTACATTCTACTTGTTCTTACCAGTCATTACAGCAGCTCCATCTGTTCCCAATCTATACAGATTTTGAGTTGGTATGTTCTTCTTACGCAGCACTTCCTTTATCGCAGCCACGATAGTATCTGCCTTCCCATCAGTGACGTTTACCAGCTCTAGGAATTGGCAGAAGAGCTGGCCTTCGTTATCCATGTAGCTGGGGGAAAAACAACGTATATGTACATTTTATACAACGTATAGCATATTCAGATTCAGTCGTTAATCATTCTCTCAACTGAATAATACTGAACATGCAGATCCAGCTGCCTTTTCACAGAAACATCTGTGATTTCATCCACCTCTAGCCCTATAGCCACAGAGGACCGGATGTCTTTAAGGATTGATTCCTCGACCACTGTGGCCAAAATGTCCAACATCTCATCAATAAGTACATGAGATCTGTAGTTACTATTTTTTTCCAATCTAGAAGTAAATTACATTACATATGCTGTAGATAATAGAATTTTCAGATGAGCTCAGTTTCAGTTTTTGTATACAAATACGAACACAGTAAAATGATACTTACCTTCAGTTTTTCGAAGTAGGAACACCCCAGCAACTTAGCTAAATCAAGAAGAGCTGACTAATTTGTATGGTGTGCTTGTTCCCTTTTTGCTACATAGTAGAGGCATTTAAAAGCCCCAATGATTGCCTCATGCTCTAGAGCAATGACTGGTTCAAAAGCAACCAGAACTGAAGAACCTATGAAAAGCAGGGAGAAAATGTCATATTTTATTATTTTTGCAACAGGACATACTAGACACATTTTGTCAAGTATCAATTTAAAGTGCCCATATTATGGATTTTTGAAAATTACATTTTATGCAGTGTAATACAGTAACACAGCTCTAAGTGAGTGAAAACATCCTGCAAAGTTTTAAATCTGAAAGTGCACCGTGTATAAAGTTATTGTCTCTCAAAAGAAAGAGTCGACTCTGAATCATTGAAAGGAGTCATTTTTAAAACGAATCCCAAGCCGTTTCATGTTGACGTCAACATGAAATATTAGCATATTGCCCGCCCACTTGTTGCGTGCGCAGACCTAGGAGAACTTGGCTATCAGTCGATTTTCGTGTTGGTCTGAATGTAAATGCAAATTCATTCTTTGCCACTAGGTGCCGCTTTTGGAGCAGTAAAATAGCGGTTTCCCCGGTAACGCTGTACACAAAGCAGCACTGCACTCACAAAGTCTGCTTTATCAGGTGTTACGATCCCTGGTCTAGGTCAGAGTGTAACATAAAAAAAACACAACCACGTTATCTTAATTGCTCAGTTTATTTCTTTCTTAATTGTTCGGCTGTTCATTTGCAATGCAACTATATCTGTTTTCCTCTTTTGGTGTATACCAAAACAATATATTCAAAACATAAAAAAACAAAATAGTTCAGAAGCAAGATCTTCAGGGGTGAGCTAATGCCAAAATAATAAACAAACAGAAACTAACTTCCCCAAAAACTACCTTCCCTACAAATCAGAAATAAAAGAAACAAAACATACAATCAAATTCCCTATCTCCTTATCTACCCAATAAACAGGAGAAAAAGTAGCGGCCGAATGGCCCACAAAAAAAAGCAAGGCACTCACCCCCTACAGCTTCTCAGTGCAGTTAAGACGTTACCAACATGGTCAACAAGACATCAATGTTCTAAAAGTGAAGCCCACACAGTAGCACACAACGCTCGGTTGGGACAGAAAACACACTCTGTCGCACCACATATTCACCGGCTAGCACAGTATCACAACAAACAATCATGAGCAATCAATCGACAGGGCAGAGAGAGCCCCCTCCAGTGGAACGCCAGGGAATTTATAATCCAAGCCTCTTCTCCGGTCCAACCACCAGCAGACTCGCATTATGTCCAGGACCAATCCTAGAAAGGAAAGAAAGACAACAGCAAACAACGGAACCAGTGGATAATGCACTAAGGCGTAACACAGGCATTACAGGCGAGATGAAACAAAAATGAAATCGACCAATCATTAGCGTCACACAAAGGAGGGGTTTGGAAAAATGAATCGTTGAGCGAATCGTTTGAGTCATTGAGCAAATAAGGTAAAAATAAATGCATATTATAAGACAATGAAAGTATTTTTTGACCTTGCATGCATGTCAGCCTGTTGTTGGGACTCCCAAAACCAACATATGAACCTTTCATAACCCATAATAGGGGCACTTTAAATAAGTTTTTAACATTTAACATTGTGTTAACAAGGCATGTGACTTCACACTCTGTTTGTGGTGCTCCGTCTCTATATGCCTATCTAAGTAGTCAGCTATATAGATCTGACAGCCTGTCTCAGTGAATTCCTCTTTTTGGTGCCTGCTTATGTTGTCGACATAAGCGGCAGAACATTCCTGTAGAGACAGACAAAAGTGCCATTTGTCAGTGTTAATAAAATATTACACTGAAATACAAGAAATACATAATGTGGTGTAATACTCACCATGTTCTGTGTGGTAGAGCCAAGGGCTGAACTTTGTCTTCTGTACCCATGTAAGGTCCCAGCCTGACAGCCTGTGTTTGCATGTCATATGTCCTTCACATTTCTCTCTTTCTTCCCTCTCTGCTTCACTGTGTTCTCCTGCCTCCACTACACCATTCTGTCTTTTTTTATTACCTATCTAATTTGGTTACATTTGAAACTCTTAACTCTTTAGCTGTGGGCTAAACGTAACTGTTGGCAGCTGCGCTGAAAATATAAATATAAAAACTCATACTAGGGCCATTTTGACAACATATCTTGGATTTTGGTTGCAAGAGAAGCATCACTAATCGATTAAACACTGTGGTTTCCGTGGTACAATTCCATATAACGTTATTGATTTTCAAAAAGGGATAGGCTACTTGACACTAAAGCACTGTTTTGAGAGGCAAACGCCAGCGAATTCATTAATTACAAACCAGAGATTAATCATTTATAATCACTTTAATCGCAATTGGCCACAATCATACCCTTTTATTCAATACTTTTTGCAACCTCTATTCGCCAAGATAACAGCTCTGAGTTTTCTCCTATAATGCCTGAAGAGTTTGGAGAACATCTGACAAGAGATCAGAGACCATTCCTTCATCCAGAATCACTCCAGACCCTTTAGATTTCCAGCTCCATGTTGGTACTTCTTCTCTTCAGTTCACCCCAGTCACTTTCTATAGGGTTCAGGTCAGAGGACTAGGTTGGCCATGACAGAAGCTTGGTTTTGCTCTCAGTGACCCATTTTTGTTTTGATTTAGATGTTTGTTTGTGGATCATTGTCCTGTTGGAAGATCCAACAATGGCCCATTATAAGATTTCTAGCATGGACAGTCTTTTTTTTTAATCTGTTGGTATTTGATAGAATCCATGATGCCATGTGTCTAAACAAGATGTCCAGGACCTCCAGCAGAAATATAGGCTCACAACATCAAAAATACAGCAGTATATTTTATTGTATGCATGGGGTACTTTTTATCCCCGTGTTCACCAAACCCATCTTGAGTGTTTGCTGCTACAAGGCTCTTTTTTTTGTTGTTTCATCTGACCATAGAAGTCAGTGCCATTAGAAGTTCCAGTCATGTCTGACAACTGAATATGCTGGAGATTGTTTTTGGATGAGAGCATTTTCTTTTCTTGATTTTTTTTTTTTTTTTTTTTTATTTTCTTTTCTTGATTTTTTTTTTTTTTTTTTTTTCTTGAAACCCTCCCAAACAATATGTGGTGATGTAGGGGCTGTTTGATATATATATATATATTTTTTTTTTAAGGTTTTCTGACCCCAAGACTCGACTATTTTCTGCAATTCTCCAGCTGTGATCCTTGGAGAGTCTTTGGCCACTCAAACTCTCCTCCTCAGCGTGCATTAGGACAATATAGACACACGTCCTCTTCCAGGCAGATTTGTAATATTTTATGTTTACTGGAACCTCTTAATTATTACCCTGATAGTGGAAATGGGAATTCTCTTGCATGTCTGCAAAATGTAGCAACTTGCCCAAAACATCAAATTCATGCTTCAGAATTTAGTTATGGCCACACTGGCCAAAACGTTTAGATGTTTGTTTGTTTTTTTTTAAAATGAAAGTATTTGTTATACACAATTTTTTTTTGTAGGCAGACAGTTTTCTGTACTATACAAGAATGTCTCTTTTGTCTGTGTAACACACTGAGCATTTTAGTTGCAGACATCATCTGTAGGTAAATATTAGGCGCTTTCGCACCGGAGGAACATTTTCATTTAGTTCTAGGAACTCCGTTTGGAGGAACTAAATTACTACTATTTCAGAGTAGGGTCTAAAACAGTTCTATAGGAACTACCAGTGACGTAAGTGTACACTGACTGGCCAAAGGCATACGAAACACTGGCTACCGGCATTTTTAAAAAGCCATGTCAAAACCATTTACTCCACGAACATAGAAAACAGTGACAATGACATTTACCTGTTGTCTGAAGTGTTGTTCTTCTCTCAGCCTCAATAACACTGCAAGTTGTCATAGAACAGTGTTTCCCAACCTTTTTTCTGCCGCGGCACAGTTTTGATATATAAAAATAATCTCACGACACACCACTAAGAAAGGGGAAAAGTTTTTTTTTTCTCTAATTAAACATTGCGTCATCAGAGTTGGTGTTTTGGCTTTATATATGATCAGACACTTGCACTTAATTTCTGAGGTTTTTGAAAAACAAAGGTTTTTGACAACCAAATGACTGAGATCTGCATTTTGTCTGTCATTGGAACGGCCGCATCTGAGGCAGTAAATTAATAGCATCATGTTTTCATCAGTTTGCAGGTTACAAAGTTTATTGTAGCTATATGGGCGCTCAGTTTCTCTTGTTGTTTAGTACAGTTGGCCAAAATCTCACGAAATAAAAGACGAACTGCTATGCACAGGATATTTAAAACGTACAGTGTATTGGCTACAACTAGACAGAAAATACTAAGTCTCTTCTCTGCTCGTTAAACACACAATAGCATTAACATTAGCCTTATAGACAGCGTTTCTTGAGTAAATGAAACGCTGTACTTATTCAAACATCAGTTCTTTGTTTACCCTTGCATTGCGAATAAATAGACATCTGTCTTCAAACTGTGGGTCGCAGCGTTTCCTTCTGAATGGAGGGGGGGGGTGGAGTTATAAGGTTTGACTGACAATTTGAGGCTCCAATGGTGTTACGAGGTTTAGTCACAAGCTCTTTTGAATGTTTTTCATTTGTTGAATATTTGTGAAACCCTCAGACATAACGATGAGCAATAGCACTGATTTAAAATAATAACGAAATATAATAGAGATAAGGAAGCTTTTGATAATTTTCCATGGCACACCCAATAACCTGCCATGGCACACTAGTGTGCCACAGCACAGTGGTTGGGAAACACTGTCATAGAAGATTTAATCAGATTTTCATGCTCTTTCAATCATGTAAATTGTGTGTTTACATACCATCTCCGTTATCACGAAACCCACGACACAACAAAAACAGCTCTGATCACAGCGTCCTCCATTCACCGGTTGTTGATGTTTGTAAATGCTGCGAATAAAGACGTCGCAGTCGGCCGCTTCAGAGTTCCTGCTGCCCATGCAAATGCAACCAGGAAAATGCGTAAACTTGCGTAACCCTGGTTCTCTGATAACATTAAGTGAGGTGTCTCACTATGGGATACGGCCCTTCCACATATTCCTCAGAAGCCCAGTTCTGCTGGAATATTGTGAACACACTTACAACAGTTGGTGTAAGTTACAGAAGTGTGTTTCTGATGGTTTAAATATGGATATTTTTCTTTAAAAAATGCACCAATTGGCTACAGCAGGCCTTTATTCACCCTCCAGAGCTGTGTGAGAAACATTTTATTATGGATGGATGCACTTTATCTGTCCTTCCTTCAGTGTCCTGACTCTCTGTGGTCATAAAAAATCCCAAATTTGCCCACTGGCCTCTAACCATCCCCATATCTACGGATTGGCTTCATCACTCTGTCTCCTCCCCACCAATAAGCGTTCTGGTGCACTATGTAAAGCGTTTTGAGTACCCAGAAAAGCACTGTTATGTTATTAATTATTATTATTTCTTTTGGACTGTTGAACAAAAACACTCACCCATTGCATTATAAAGCTTTTAAGAGCCACAACATGTTTCAATATAACTCCGATTGGATTCGTCTGAAAGAAGAAAGTCATATACACCTAGGATAGCCTGAGGCTGAGTAAATAATGGGCGTTTTGGGTACGCATGCTCATCGCAGAGCTAGATAAGACGATTGTTTGAGGTTTAAAAAGTATATACATTTTTTTTTTTTTTTTAGAAATTATAGATTGTTTTGCTAGATAAGACCCTTCTTCCTCAGCTGGGATCGTTTAGAGCCATTTGAAGCTGCATTTAAACTGCATTTTGGAAGTTCAAACTCGGGGGCACCATAGAAGTCCATTACATGGAGAGAGATGGTGAAATGTTTTCCTCAAAAAACAATTTCTTTACGACTGAAGAAAGACATGAACATCTTGGATGACAAGGGGGTGAGTACATTATCTGTAAATTTTTGTTCTGGAAGAGAACTACTCCTTTAATCATCTGCAGTATGAATAAGGATGGGTGTGTCGAAATTAAATGATCAAGCTGTGCCTGTGCTTCGCTGTATATAACCATCAGACAGTCTCTTCTTATCCAAGTGAGCCATAAAAGCTGCTTGAATTAACCCATTTAAGCCCACCGGGAGCTATAGTTGCCGCAGGTTATAGTTGTCATTTTTCTTTTGTAAGTATTTATCTAGATGTTATCCATGTTTTATGTCTCAATGATATGCAAGCAAAGAACCAAATAAAGGATTTCAAGAGAAAAAAAAGGTATTCACTTCGTTCCTGTCACATGAGGCTGTCAACTTCCTACCCCTACTTCGGGAAGCATGGCGAAGGCAAACCCTCCCAAAAAAAGATCATTTTTATGTTACTAATGTAGGATATCAGAATGAATCCAGACCATTTAAGAATCGAAGAATCGATCAGATTGGTGTTAGAACCAACAAAAGAGCAAATTCCACAGAGAGGCCCCAAGGCAACAAGACAACGTCATAAATTAGATCCTTAGCGCCAGCCCGTCTGAAGCAAGTGAACCAAGCCTCTTTCACAGAACAGCTTGCAACATTAAGACAAAAGAATACTTATCAATAAGTCCAATGCAGGATGGAGATAGTCAAATTTGGGGCAAGTAATCAAGCTTAATGGTCAAATAGATGCACCGCATGACCGTCACATGTAAATCTGTGATAGAAATCACAAGCTACAGACTTTCTTGGGCGGGTCCCCCCACCCAAGGCACAGACCAGACTGAAATTCCTTTGTTCACAGAACATGTGCTTATGTCCTACACAGAACTTCACAGAGACTGTCTTTTCCATATGCACCTAAAATAATCCTAAAAGGACTTAGGAGCAACTAATCATTTCTATGCATAACTCTATATCATGTAACCCACACAATTGACGATCATGTTTTAATCACATATTGTGTATGTCTTTTTGATAACTATTGAATGGCTTAAGAGTTCATATTCATGTTTAGTATGCGTGTGTTTAAATCTTTTTGCTTAATGTTTCTTTCAATTAATTCTTCGGGGTGTCTATTTATACTAAGTGCAAATAGCCCGTCTTGTTGGCGAAGGCTGTTTACACTAACTCCGCCCACTAACGTGTGATTGAGTTACTCAACACTAATAAAAGATGCTAATTCATTATCAGCTGCAGTGGCGCAGGTGGTTAGACATATGCTTGTGACGCGAGCGACCTGAGTTCGAGGCCGCCTTTTGCCGAACTTTTTTTTTTTTTTTTTTTATCTCATATTGCATCAAAAAGGCATTTTTAAAATAATCAAAAAGTTGAAAATAAGTGTATCGGGTAGGGTTAGGGTAGGTGTAGAGAGGGCTTTATTGTCCCAATAAGGTGGAATGCATTTAATAATTTGAATTAAAATTATAATTTACACTCAATACGTTATTACTGCGTACGGTTTTATAATGTACGGCAATACTGAGGTGCAGATAATTGCCTATATTTGCAATAAGTAGTATAAATAGCAGAAAATCTTGCTATTTTAACAGTGTAAATAGAATCTATAGCTATTTGAACAGTGTAAATAGCAGATCTTTAAAAAATACTGCTATTTTCACTTGGTGTAAATAGAACGCATTGCTATTTGCACTTAGTGTAAATAGGCTAGTATTTACACAAAGTGTAAATAGCGATGGATGCTATTTACACTAATTGCAAATATCATATTTTTTAGCAATAGATAGGCTAGTATTTACACAAAGTGTAAATAGCGATGGATGCTATCTATTGCTAAAAAATATGATATTTGCAATTAGTGTAAATAGCATCTATTGCTATTTGCACTTAGTGCAAATAGCCGCTGCCTTAATTCTTTGTCAAATGTATCATATTCTGGTTATATTAATCACATCCAAAAGTATACTTTGCAAGAGCGTGTAAAGTTCGGACATGTGAATGACCAGATAACATGCTGATTTATGATGGGGGCAGAAACACAGCAACACCCCTAGCTAAGATAATATCTAATTGGTCAACACACCATTTTGGGATGTGTCCAAAAGCCGAGTTTAAAAATTTAGGATACCATCAAACCCTGGCTTCCTCTCTTCTTTTTTTGTTTTTGCCACCACGTTTTGACGCTGCTTTTTAGCGCTCTTTGAGCGTGCTCTGGCCTACATGCCAGCTGCTACTTAACACCATGATGAGAAGAAAAACCACCTAGTCTCGTTACATCCTTTTACTTTAATCTATTTTCTTTTCCGTTGCGAGTTTCGTGTTCTCAGTTTAAGTTTTGCCGCCACGCCTTGTCTCCGAGTTCAACTCGAGTCTGTGACCACCTCAAAACTTCTACCAGCCACAACTCTGCATCTTCAGCCAACGCCCAACCATTGGCTTCCCAAGACATCACTTCAACGACTACTGAACTTCCAACCAATCAGCAAATTGGGAAACCCCCTTTCTGCAATGATGAAGTCAAAAGGGAATCCCTTAACACAAAGGCAAGGCAAGTAAAACAACTCCAGATTCTAACTGAGCTGGTGCATTTAATATAAATTTTAGCCTCATTGAGAAACTCAATGCGAGGGTTCAGTAAGTGATTGATGGTTGTTCAGGTCTATGCAATTCCACATATTGCTGTAAACTTGGGATTTCACATTTTCCTTCTCTAAACTCATCCTTTCCTAACTTTCTCTCTTTCTGCAACTTGTGTGAATGCGTGTGTTCATGTGTTAGGTTAGTTTACACGTCTTAGATTTATCCAATAAAGTCTTATTTATATTGAAAAGAGAAATATATTGTGTTTTGTGCTTACAAGTTAATGTCTTAAACTGCCAATCTTGTTACTGTGCTATTTAATAGTGTTTTCACTATATTTTGGATTTTAGTATCCAGTGCAGAGTTGATGTTGTACGGCTCGTTCAGTGAATCGCTGCCGACGCAGTGATCAGCCGTGAAACAGTGATTCTGTTCAAATTCCCTATAAAACCTTAAATGATTCCCTTTGAGCTAAATTGACCTTACATATTTTTTGTATACTTAGTCAAAAGTCCAAGCTGGGCAAATGACTTGTAAGTACATATAACGTATATCATGTGGAAATGGGGTATACTGTTGCTAGCATCATGCTACTCATTTTACCTTCTTGTTAAAAACATGTTAGCATCATGCTAGCAACATGCTAACTTTATGGTAACATGTTAATTATGTTAGTATGTTGTTAACATCATGCTAACAATGTGCTAATCCTGTTTTAACATTTTACTTGTATTAACATGTTGTTAGCATAATGCTAACACGATTAACATGTTGTTAGCATGTTGTTAACATGATGCTAACATGATTAGGGTTACTATTAGTGCCTATATAGTTAGCATTATAGGTAGAGTAGAGTGGGGGGGAAACGCCCCCCGGACTGTGTAATTTTTTTTTCTGTGAAACAAAAGTTAAATGTGTTCAAAAAAGTTATCATTGTTTATAATATGTCATTGTCACTAAAACTAAGTATGAAAAATGTCCAGAGTTTTCATGTTATTGTCAGGGTTTGGCCCTGACACTCTGTCTTGTGTTTGTTCTTGTGTTTATGTTGTCTTGTGTCAGCACATGGCTTTGTTTTTCTAAGCCATGTGCTTCTCTAGCCCCTCCTCCTTGTTTCCTCTTACCACACCCTCTTGTTAGCCTTGTTGGTCTAATTGTGCTCACCTGTTCCTCATGTGTTTTCCTCCCTATTTATAGTTCCCCTTGCCCTCCTTGTTTTTGCTGGTTCGTTGTCATTCTTCTGTCACTGTCTTTGTCAATGTCTGTGGATGTGGCTGAGTGTGTGTTCCTGTGTCCCTGCCTGATTGGTTTTGTGCCCTTGTCTAGTCCTTTGTTAGTTTCATGTTCTTGTCTTGCTCCTTGTTTTGCATTTTTGTGTTTTTGCCTTTTGCTTTTATTTTAGTTATTCTAGTCCTGATCTTTTGGTTTGTATTTTTGTTTGATATTAAGTTAGTTGTGTTGGTTAAATTGGTAATTATTTCTTTTGTTATTTTAGTCTTTATCAGTTCTTTGCCTGTTTTGGAGTAATTTGTGTTCCTGTGGAGCCTTGTCCTGTCTTGTCTCTTTGTGTTAGAGTTCCTGTCCTGACCTGTTCCTGGTCCTGCCACTGGTTCTCTCTGCCTGGTCTTGCCGCTCCTTTTGCTGCTGTTGTAATCTGCCAGTTGCTGTCCGAGACTGTTCCAGTGGTCTTCCCTAGCTGTCTCTGTTTATTGTGCTCCTGATGTTGTATCACCTGCACACCTCACTACCATCTTGTATCAGTCTGTTTTGTCAATTAACTTTCATCACTCACTCTGCGATTGGGTCCTCGTTCCAGATCCCTGACAGTTATTAGAATTTTAACAAAAATTAAGTTTGTACCAAGGGGGAGTTTTACCCCACCTATGGGGCAAAACACACCCCAGTCTGACAAAGCAATTTGCTTTAAACATTTAGCCTACAGCAAAATCAGAGTACAGGCAGTTTTATCTTAAAATTAAAGAGAATATAATCAATAATTATGAATTATAAAATTATGTTAACTAGAGGTAATTTTTAAATATAAAATCTGAATATTTTTATTCAACAAGTTAGAATACATTTGATGGAAGAACAATGTTCTCCTCCTATTCAAATTTGACATTGAGGGGTGCATACAACATATTTGCCCACCAGCAACTATAGTTGCCGCACATTCAAATACAATTTTCAAGAAAAAAACACAAAAACCTGAGGAAAATAAATGCAGAACATGTTCACATAGGACACTTTTAACACGACTATATGCATGAAACCATTCAGAAAAATTTGGGCACAAATGGGTTAACAATAGATGGCAGTAATGCACTCTTTTAATTTGTGATGTGCCTTTACTAGACTAGAGTCTTTGCAGTAATTCAATTAATGTCTGTTTGCAATGGTTAACTGCAGTGTGCATTTGTAGGAACCATTGCTTTTATGTCAATGAAAGCAAAAGAAAATGACTAGCTCTGTGACAGACTGTTTTTGTGTAATAATGAGTGAATCATTGTTATAGTGTGATCATAGTGGTACTATCAGATATGAAAGAGGAAGAGATATTACATAAGCACATCAACCAGAGGAAAAATCAAAGAACGAGCAGTCACTTAATGGACTGTCTGAAATCATATCGAACATTATGACAGCTATAACTCCACTATCACTGACCTGAAAAATAATCCAACAGCAGCATGTCATCTGTGAAAACCAATAGTATTCTCCTGCAGGGCCATACATTACAACAGATCCTGAACATCAGTGCTATGCCAGCAGTTTCAGTGTGGAAGTTTATTAGATTTAAAACACACCATTTTCTTTTCAACTGTGATTTGATTTAATTATGGAAGCATTATGTTACACCTCACAAGACAAGGAAATTTATAGTATAGTAATGTTAATATTAATTAGCCAGTCCATAAACTCACTCTCTCAAATGGCTTGGGTATGCAGAGCATTCACAGCTTATATGTACTAAACACCCCTGATATACTGTACATTTATATATTTCACAGCAGTAATAAATGTTATTATAAAGATTTAAAACTTGATCCCTTGAGAATTTAAAAATGAATGACTAGCTTTGCTGAATGGAAAAAAACAGAGTCACTGCAGAGAAAATGTCTAAATCATTCTCTTACGGAGGAAATGAAGTTCTCAAACTCAGCCCACCAACTGAAGACTTCCAGGAGAAATGGCCAAACTGCATAGCTACACACCAAGACTCAGTGCATTGATTCAGGTATGTGACAGGTATCACTTTTGCACTGGAGGAACCTTTTCATGGTTCCTAGAACTATTGGTGGGAGTACCTGCTTTTTGGCGTGTTCGCACCGCAGGAGCTAGGAACGTATTTAGTTCTAGGAACTCTGTTTAGGGGAACTAAATAAGCTCCTACTTCAGAGTTGGGTCTAAAACAGGGCCCGTATTCACAAAACATTTTATCTTGCCACTGAGTGTTCTCCTTAATAGCAGTAAAAGTTTTTAGCTAAGAGTTTTGTCTTAAAACCTATTCACAAAGCTGCTGAGACAAACTTTTACTAATGAATAGAGAGAAGTCTTAAGCTGAGTAAGAGGGCGGGGTTGACCTCGTTGCTATGGATGATAACTATGCACACAGTGATTGATAGAGGTCTCTGTCAGAGTTACATTCATAGAAATATTTTAGAGTGCAATATTATGTTGCCATATCCAAATAAAGGTTTAAAATAAAAATGTTGCCACATTCAAATAAAGATTTTAATAATGCAGGCTAAGTGTCACTAATTAAATGTTAAATTTTAAAAAAGTATATGTTCAGCTAATTGTCAGCCTCTTACATGTATGCTTCTCATAATTAGTGAATATGCATATAAACAGCTTTTTAATTAACAGAGTAGAATAATCATGGCTGATAGTAAGACATGCAAATGTAAAAGAAAACTAAACTGGACGCAAGAACAGCTGTTACTTCTTCCCCAACTGGTTAATGAAAAGGATATAATCAAAGGAAAATTTGGAGTTGGGATAACCTCCAAACCCAAAAGTGATACCTTTTTAAAAGCTCATTATTGTCAAATGTTTCGAAAATGAATATATTCTGAGGCAGATTGCCAGAAACAATCATTTTAGGATAGTTGTGAGTTGGTCTTAGTGACTTCCTCTTGGTCTTGGTCCTCTTCACTACTCCTAACGTTTCACAGACTTAGGAGCTAGTTTTAGCGCTAAAACACTTTGTGAAATACTCTTAGGACTGACACGCCCACTATTTTTAAGGTTTTCTCCTAAATCGGCAAGTTATGAGCTACTTTTAGCCTTAAGATGTTTTGTGAATATGGGCCCACTTTTATAGGAACTGACGTAAGTGTACACGATTGGCCAAACTTTTTTAAAAATTCCTGTAAACACACAACATTCACAGAACAGTTTACAGTACAAGATGCAAAACAACGATAGATGGACCGAAACCGAACTCTAGGCACTTAGATTTCCTCTGTCGCACTTTTGTGACAGAGAAAATCTAACGTGACTTTGAAGGAACCAAGCGAAACATGAAAATTTTCAACTGAATTTCTGCTCAGCTAGCGGTATTGAGCATTCATCACACGGCAACGTTTAAACAAAAGGTTAATATTGTTCTCTCACATTTGATAGGTCTCCACAATGGTTGTTATCATGACCATGTAAAACAACTCCAGACATAAAACATGCAGATGTAAAGCATCAGACAAAATTGTTCAAAGTTACGAAAGCACAACAGAAAAGCCAGAATATTTTGACAAACCTTTATTGTCATCATCATGAAAACACTACTATTTGTTAAAAAAAATTCAATTGTTCATCTTAATTTGAAATGCTGCGTAAAGGCAGCACGGACTCTGACCCTTTCGTTCTCTGCGACAGTTTTTAGCAGACATCTCCATCGTCTCCATCGCATTTTCAACCACAACCCTCGCCTTGTTTGTTTTGTGGTTAAATACCTCTTGCTGTTGTGTCAGGGCACTATTGTCAGAAAAAGGCTTAATGACCCAGCACCACCTTAATGAGCACCTCCAATGATGTAATAGAGCTAACTTCTTGTCCACTGATATTCCTGAATTGCTGTGACAGCAACTTTTCTCTTTCAGCCAGCTCCCATAAAACAGACAGACGCAGAACTCTGGCATCATGCAAACTAAAGCAATAAGCCCCAAGAAGCCATGGTTTACAGTGAATTTATAACAGCTAAGGGGCGTTGTTAGGCACGGAAAATTTAGGCACATAAATTCACCATGAAACTTAAGAAAATTGGGTAACACTTTCTATGAAGCCTGTATTAATAATGCATTATAAGGGCATTCTTAATGCATTATAATGCATGCAT
This sequence comes from Tor tambroides, assembly GCA_021397915.2. Taxonomy (NCBI): domain Eukaryota; kingdom Metazoa; phylum Chordata; class Actinopteri; order Cypriniformes; family Cyprinidae; genus Tor; species Tor tambroides. The sequence goes on along the minus strand of JAFVLL020023188.1, from coordinate 35,853 downwards.
AATGCCTTATAATCAACATACAAGAACGTGGTTAACCGCACGCTGATCCACTCAAGACTGGAAAAGTCTACAAAAACATCTTTTTTATTTTATAAATTGCATCTTGCAAAAAGTGCAAAGTGCATGTGAGTTAAAAACAGATGGACACGAGCAAGCAGATGTTTCAGCACATTGTAAAGTGAGCACTGAAGATAGCAAACAACATTCACCCTTTGTCTTTAATTATTAACCCACATAGAAGATCAGCTGAATCTCAGGTTAATTATCAAAGGTAGAACTCCAAGAATGTCTGGTCATTAACATATCTAGCAGAACATTACAAGTATACAACTCCAAAAATGAATAAACAGTTACAAATAGAACAAATATAGAAGGAATAAAAAGACTTTTGCAAAAAAAAAAAACAAGAGAATTCTAGTTCTTCATTCAAACCCTCTGGAAATAAAGATTTGAGTTAAAAGATCCAGAAAGCCTCCCTTTGCAACATCTTATTATCTCTATCTCCACCTCTTCTATGAGGTAGAATCCTCTCGATGCCCAGGAACTTCATGTCAGACAAAGAATGGTAGGCAGACTTAAAGTGACGATAAATTGGAGTTGTATGTATGGCACTTGTGTGGCAGTCTTGAGTGGATCAGTGTGTGGTTAGCCACCTTCATGTTCATTTTCATAAATTTACTATAAACTATGGCTTCACAGGGCTTATTGCTTTTATAAAATGGTTATTCCATATACGTAGCAAGGTTTCATAAAATAAAACAAAAACAAAAAAAAATAAAATTTAATGATATTAATAAAAACATTATTCTTCCTCCAAACAATGAAGTTCCTCAGAAACGGCTGTGGTTGCAACAAAGTGGTTGCTGAGCAACAACAGAAACTAAGAGGTGTATATTTGTAGAGTAATTTACAACAGCTCTGAACGCGGCTCAACCAATCAGAATCAAGGACCGGAACTATATAATGCCAGGTAGCCCAGCAAAAACATTCCAAAATAAACCTTTTCCATCAACAACTGCCTGCAAGACAATGGAATACCACCCCTTACGATTGAAATACTGTGTGGTATTCCTGGGATCCCAGAACCAGGGATATGGGAGCCATCAATAGCTCCCACACATTGTGGTAACCCCCATCTTTGCTCTTAGTAAAGAGATAGTTCTTTCAGCATTTGGCATCTGAATGACTTCAGGCAACAGGATGGATTTAACAGAGGAGCAGATGTCTTTCACGCAGTCACAGGCAGTTGAAATGCCAACATTTGCGGCACTTCTGTACCCAGGCGTTAGTTGCGAGTTTCCACAATGCAACAACAGCAACTCTTTTTTTTGGATAGGCACAGACAGAAGATTGTTTGTGTCCATTTTCTCCAACGCTGGCTTCAGAAGGTGACAGATATACTGAAAAGTCTCTTGGGACATTCGTAAGTTTTGGATCCATTGCTCACCTGTAAAACTAGGAAAAATCAGTTTTCCACCAGTCATCAGTTCTGTTCCGGACCTAAACTGATGGTGAAGAGCACAGTGTGATGGTCTGTAGCAACATCTGAAACACATTCAGTACATTTTTGTTGTAAGCTACATCATCATCTTTAGAATTTCCAGAAACACTTGTATAATGTTCCTCAAATACATATAATTTAGTACATAATATTAATATATCTACTAACTAATATTAACTAAGAAGAAATTTGTATTAACTACCAAGGACTATACCATATACTGTACTATATACAGGTGCATAATGTGATAAACAAACAAATAATGTAGAATTCCTTTATAAAAATTAACAATGGTTTTACTACAAGTTATACAAAACAAGGTTATTGTAGTTAAACCATGGTAATCCCAAATTAACTATGGGTGTCCCTGACTAAGGATTTTCAGTCAAATCAGAATTGTCGAATCTTGCTGATAGTCGACTGATTGTCGGATCATATCAACAAAATATTCAGATAAACATATAAACTCTGAACATAAACAAAAGCAAAAAGGGTTATTATAATCAGCAACGTGAAATTAAAAACACATCCTCCATATGCTTTCATACACATAAAAGAAATAAAGGCAGACATTTGATTTGATTTGCAGTTTATATTTTTATATGTTTGACATCAGACTGATTATTATTTCTAGTACTTTCACCTTTAATCATTTAGCAGATTCTTCCAAAGCAACTTACAAATGAGGGCAATATAAGCAATCAAGTCAACAAGGAGCAACAATATAAGTGTTATGACAAGTTCCGGTTAGTCAAACGCATTACACGTAGTACAGTGCAGTTTTTTTGCAAGATAAAAGCCAATGCTTTACTGAAAAAACTGAAAGAAAATATTTACAATTAAAATAAAGGAACTATTTAAATAAAACAATTATTTATTTGGTTGAACCAAGAAAATAAGCCTTTTTATGAAGTCTTGATTTGGGGTGCACTAGAACAGGTTTTCGTCCTATGAAATTTTTCATTGGGCAAAATTCAAGCTTGCGCATCTCATCAACCAAAACTCTCACCATTTGGCGCCTTTCAGCAGGTTTAGTTTTTTTCCCTGCAGAGATTGCTGAATGGATTTCAGATGGATTTCACTGTAGTAAAATCTCTGTTTTTCTCTGAGGCAGCCAGCATACAGATATGCCTGAAGAAGCTCTCAACAAGTCTTTGGCATAGATTCTTAAAGTTATGCAATGTCCGTGCACACTGTTTGAAATGTGTGTTTGCTCTCAAATCTCAGTGTCCACAAACAAAGCTGAAAGTGAAAAAACCCCCCCAAAAAAACACTATCTGACCAGTGGAAACAGCTGGTGCACATGTAAGTTTTTCTATTTCTCGTAGTTGCAAAACCAACGGACACGTCTCATTTTCAGATCTATTTTCAACCTTGTCTCCAGTCAAACCTGGCAACATCCTAAGAAAACAACAGTTTTGCACTGCATGGCCAGAAAGTCTGTCACTCTCTGGAACATCACTTTTTGTTGTTGTTGTTAGCGTCATTATTCAAGTATGAAAATGTAACTCCTGGTAAGTGAACAGTTTCTCCACTGTAACAAGATGATTAATGTTCGGTGCTAAATAATATGCAACACGTTTAAAACAATCATGGCCAAGACTGGGGGGTAGCCCAGGAAGATATAAATGAAACCAACTGAGGCCATTAAACAGAGTCAAATTTGACACCTCCAATGGCACTGGATGTAGCATTGCTTTTATGAATTTGAACAAGATCCCTGTATGTGTCACGGTCTCACACAGGAACGAGGAAACACAGGAGAACTGAAATATAACAGTCCTTTAATAATCCACAGGAATCAAACAAAGAAACACACGGAGCGAACGGGGAGATGACATTTAACAGCAGACAGGAAACATAGGGCAGAACACTATAAATAGACAGAACTAACGAGGGGAAAATGAGACACCTGGAATATAATCAAGACACGGCTGGGACTAAATTAACAGAATGGGGACCAAACCAGAACAGGAAAAACCAAATATGGACAAACAGGAACTAGACGAGAACATACATGTGACAGTATGACTGTACAGTGTTTACACTTCTTTTGGACACTAGATCTTTTTTAGATGTCTATATAAAAAAATCTTTATTGCAGTATCTGCAAAAATTCTAACTTAAAAGAAAAAAATTCTGTAAATCCACCAATGCAATGGGAGCCCAGATTATCCCCACAAATTGCAGATAAAGTTCCCTGGTGCACTGTTCCATTGGACAAAGTAATCCCACTTACCTTGATATCTTTATGGTCTTTGATGACAGGGCTAACACTTTGTCCTGACCAAAAACCTTGAAATCCTGCTCCCTGCAAAGCAAAACAAGTTGCACCTGGGGCCGTATGTATAAAGCCGCTCAGAGTAAAATTTTAGTCTTAAGTGTGTCAAAATTCTAAGAATGACGTAATTTTACTCTTATTCCTAGACTTAAGAATAAGAGTGATTTATAAAGGTTCCTAAGTGTTAGCACAGTCTCAGCCCTAAATTATTTAAGAGAGTTGAGAGGCTTCCTAACCTAGTTAGGAGTAACAAGATAGCAGCAAAGAGGAGGAGACAAACACTTTCCAGTGAAAATATGACATATTGGACTTGGATATGATAACATGAAGTTGATAAAACGATACAAACTTGATTGTCAAGATCAAAAAGGTTTTTTTTTGTAACTGACAGTAAGAAATTTAATAACCTCTTCCACTCAACGAGTCAATGCTCTAACTGCAGAAATGAAAGTAGTAATTACAAAGCAGGGTCTTGCATATTGTGGCACTAACCCCACCAAACACAACAGTGGCCAAAAGTGATGTGGAGGGTTTTTTTGTTTTTTTTTAATGACCCCCACATTTCACTTAAACCATCAAAATACCAAGGAAAAAAAAAACAGACTAGTGTTGCAAACTGCTTTCAATTGAAAGTAGCTAAAACTGGTAACTTAATGTTGCTAGATGACCTCATAAAAAGGTGAGTTCACTGATCTATTTACCTTTATCAGAGTGTCTATTTACATACACTAAGTGCAAATAGCCTGCCTTGTTGGTAGAGGCTATTTACACTAACTCCGCCCACCAACGTGTGATTGGGCTAGTCAAAATTACAAAAGACAGTCACCAGTCATCAGCTCTAGTGGCGCAGATGATAAAATGTGTGTTGTACACCTTTTGACGCGATTGACCCGGGGTTCGAATCCGCCTTTTGGCAAAAAAAAAATTCTCCCTTTTCAAATTTCACATCACATCAGAAAAGCATTTATTTTCAATAAAAATGAAGGAAATAATCAAAAAGTTGAAAATAATGTATCGGGTAGGCTTAGGGTAGGTAGGGAGGGCTTTACTGTCCCAATAAGGTGGCATCCATTTAATAATTTGAATTAAAATTAAAATTTACACTCAACTTATTATTGCATAGCCTACTGGTTTATAATGTACTACAATACTGAGGTGCAGATAATTGCCACTATTTGCAATAAGTAGTATAAATAGCAGAAAATCCTGCTATTTTAACAGTGTAAATAGAATCTATAGCTATTTGCGTAAATAGCATATCACTAAAAAATACTGCTATTTTCACTTAGTGTAAATAGCATCTATTGCTATTTATACACTTAGTGCAAATAGCCGCTGCCTATATTTATATAGATCAGTGAACTCGCCTTTATAACGTCATGGGAGAGTCTCAGAATGTAGATAAGGTTTGTCCAAGAAATTGATTTCATTGCTAGGCTTTTGAAAAAAAGTCTCTAAAGGGGTGAGGAAGTCACTAAATCTAGTGACAAAATCAGTAAATTGGCAATATTGGCACATTGACTACAACATAAGTTATTAATATTTCACTGGTCCTCTTGTTTTTGCATGTGTTCATAATTTCTTTGTATGACAGCATGGCCAAAAATGATGGCCACGTTTCATTATCGTTGCATTATTATCACCTATAGAACAACTGACTCTAAGCAACTATGCAATATTCTTACAAAATCTTGTAATTTATTTATTTATTTTTTCAAATTAAGGGTGAAGATATCAAATTTCCTTAGCCAGACATCACTTTTGGCCACTACTATATGGCATTTTATTGACTTTCTAACTAACCGCCAAACCATATTGCAAAAACAAGCCACTTTTATGAGGATTGAGGACCTTCCTGGAGTTTTTGGAGCCATTGATGGAACTCACGTTCACATCATTGCTCCCGCTGTAAAAGAGGAGACATACCAATAGAAAACAAAGCATCAGTAATAATTTGTGATAATTTTGCACAATGCAAAGCATTTTTTAAAAAATACATTTAAATATTAAAATATTTCAGTGTCTTAATTTTATTGTAGTGACATTAAATGATTGGTGTTGTGCTGCTGTGACTTCACATGAGCAGGCTCACTATTGGCTGATTCAGAGGTCGAGGTCAGCCATTTTGTGTTGACATCATTGTAGTCCTTAGTTCACAACACTTAAGTGTCACCTCAGTCAACACTTAAGAATCAGTCTTAGACTTTACTGAAAGTTGCTTTTAGCTTCTTTATAAAAGTCTCCTACTCTTAGAAAAGTCCTACTTTTTACTAAGTATTTTTTGACACTTAAGTCAAAGCTTAAGATTATACTTAAGAGCATTTCTGAGAAGTTTTATACATACGGGCCCTGGTCAATGCTTGATCTATGATGTGGCTTGCATAAAATGTATGTTTTTTCCTGCCAGATCCAAGAGGGTTAGCTACTTCTAAAGCATCCTGATAAAGGATAAAGCTAAAGCTGTTAAATTGCTGCCATCCCATACACCCTGAAGAACATCTTGAGGACGGACACCAGAACACACTTGTTTGTGATATTCTCTGTGTCAATCTATTAGAGAGCCAGTTGTTTCTTTAATTGGAACATATTGAGCAAAACACTCTTTGGATGCCTCAATATGGAACTGGCGCTACAAAGTTGAAAATATTCTTGAAAAATGTATTTCTTTTCTGATCAGTTTTGTGTTTGTGAAGTGAGTCTGAGACTTTCACTTCTTAAAATGTCAAAAATAGCATTAATATCTGCTTCTGCAAACTCCAGTGCATTCAACTTTTCTCTCAATTTAAAAAGTAGATGTGACTGACTGACTCATTTCATTAATTTCCTGAAGGTGATCAACAATTATATAAACAGTAAAGGATTACGGTCCACTAATTCTAATTTTGAATACTATTTAGGATTGATTGTATGTGAATTGGGACACAGCAAGTAATATAAAAATGCTTTGCTGGTCATGAGGCATTCCGCTATGCTGCTGGTGCCATCGACAGCTGCCACATCAGGGTTCTTCCTCCTGCAGAGCCATAAAAAAAGTTACATCAACAGAGAACTTTTTCCTTCTCTAATACTACAGGGCACCTGTGATGCCAATGGTGTTTTTATAGACGTGTACATTGGCAATCCAGGATCTGCACATGATGCCCTTGTCCTGCACAGATCACCAATGTACCAACAGGCTCTGTATCCACCAGCTGGACACTGTCTGTTGAGAGATGGTGGATATCCATGCCTGCAGCATCCAGTTGCAATGAAGACAACATACCACCAGCCTGTCGCAAGTAAGAACACTCTCTTTCTGTCTCATTTGACAAACATACAAAAGATATAGCAAATTGTTACTTTTGTGACTTTAAAGTACACCACACATTTTCTAAATGATTTTTGATTAACAGGCCAAGTTAATGGCTTCAGCCCATTACAACAGGCATCAGGCCTATGTTCACCCTGAAGGTGATTGCTGCCTGTTGCATCCACCACAACATCTGTGTGGCAGCAGGCGATGTCCTCGAGGAAGAGGATGAGAGTCAGGGAAAGATGACAGCGAGGGTTACATGGGTAATGCAGCAGTGGATGAGAGGGCTCTGTCTGGGGACTGTCTCTAAGGAGGACTTGCTGCCCAGCTTTCTGCTCTTGAAGAACTGCCTGTGTGTCTGGGTGAACAGTGAACCTCTCCAGATGTAGTCATGTTCGCTAGAAGTTTGACAAAATTGAAAACATTAGACTGTATATAGTTCAGAAATATAGATATGAATATATGTGTTAATTTTTTGATGTTGGGATGTTCTTTTGGATAAATAAAAGTTTAACTGCGTGACTGTAAATAATTGTATAAATGCAAGACACTGAAGAATTTTCTATATTGTTTTTTTTTGTCATAAATAGTTTCTTTCAAGAATGAATTGACTGAATTGAGTTAAAAACTGATTGTGTATTTAAAATTTTTGGTCCCACTTTATATTAGGTGGCATTAACTACATGTACTTACTGTGTTCATATTGTATTGCAAAACACTTCTGCTGCTCTTGAGGTGGGATACGGAGTCTATGGAGTCAATTCAGTGCCACATATATTTGCAACAGACAATAAAGTATTGAGCAAAAAAATTTCAAACAAACAAAAAAAAATGCAAAAGTATCAAGAGGAAAAAAGTGCAAGAGCACAAAATAAATATATAATTAATTGCAAAATTTAATGACTAATATAAAAGAAACTTAAGATCCTTGATCCTTTTTGATCTCTGCAACAGATTTATTAGCACCAATGATTCTGGAACACATACTTAGATCGCAACAGATGAAGTCAGCATGGCTGAGAAGATGCATGCAGGTGGATTTCTGGTATGTGTAGTTGATCATTTCCTTTTATTTCACTGATGTTAAAATGAGTGTTGTTTGTGATTAGTATTAACAGCATTTCCATAAGTTAAAGAAGATAGAGATCATTTACTCGCTTACGTGAACATGTTGGAATCTGCTATTCATTTCTGTCATTGTGCATGCCTTTATACTGTCGATAGATTTTGTTTACTTTTAAGGATTATTATTCTTACACTACATATTACACAAGATAGAATTTAATCTTCTGACCCAAAGCCTCGGTCAGATTCAGACAGCTCAGGGTTAGCAGCAACAGCAGCAGCCTTCTCCTGCTTTTTCTCAACCTCGAATAGAGCAGGATATGACCAGCTTAACTATTCAGTTTGTCTATCTTTTGCATGTTTAACGTTATAAGTAACATTGTTTTATTGTATTATAGTGCATTCCCTGGGATGTTTAAAAAGGCAAAAATAAAACTGCAAACCCACAAATAAAACTGAAAGCAACACCTTGGACAAGAGAGTCTGGCTGCAGACTTGCACTCTCAGACACATTAAGCGTTTATGGTTTTCTATGGGAGGAAAAAGCTTGAGACTTTGCACATTGCATTCATATTCTGCTATTCTGTGGCCGTGGATTTGCGGTTCTTGTCTTTTTCTCCTACAGATAACTTGCAGTACTCTGTACATTATAGTACTATATTAGTTTAATTGTTTAACCACCACAGCGACTTGTATGTAATCACAATGGACTAAAGCTAGAATTGGCCAAAACTGAACCTTGGACCTTCTAAAAAGAAGGAGCCCATCAATATTGAATTGAAGCTTTAGTGTAAGTAAATTTGCTGGCAAGGTCAAACATTTCAAATGGGACAGCAGTCCCTTTGCCAAGCTCAAGTGGTAGTATTCACCTCCCTTCATTTTGGTAGTAGAGACATCAACTTGACTCCTAAGCAATGTCTTTGCATCTTTTTGTTGGGGGTGGAAAACCCTCAGAAGCGCTGTCAATGCAACAAGTGACACTGAGAACATTCTGGTGTAATGTCTCAAAATCTGTACCAAATAGTCATGTGTTGGAATATTATTGCCATCACTATCACAGTCATCTGACTCACTAGCTGCTGATTTGTGAGGACTCTCAGCTGGAAATTAATACAGACCCATGCAGTTACCAAACTCAGTTTCTGGCACTTCAGGAAGAGGGACTGGAAACTCATAAACTGGACCAACACACTCAGCAGAATTTATAATGAGAAATGATCAGTGCTTATAATGTAACTCCTTGCACAAAGAATAATGTTAACACTGTTTTTCTAATAGACAGTATTGCCTTCAAAACATTTAAACTTTAATCTTTAAGACTATTTTAAACTTCAAACTACTTCAAAATGAAAACTTTTTCCAACTGTAACGAGGAGTCAGTGGCATTGAGATCCAAGTGCAGCTTTATTACTTCACAAGGCAGGTCATACTGGAGATTGACCTATGCTTGTATCAGACACAACGAAGGCAGGACAAAATCGTCAACAAAGTTCAGGCTTGAGATCAGGGCAGGCAGCAGACAGATAACAGAACAGATCAACAAGGCAGGCAGAGTCAAAGTAGGCAGGCAGAGTTCTTTCAACAACGGGTAAACAGTCCAGGTCGGCAACAGGAAATCAAACACGGGAAGAACGCTCGGAAACGTCTGCATAGCAAGAACAAGACTTCACAATGAGGTGATTGGGAGAACAGCTTAAATAGACCAGAATCATTGAGAAACACCTGTGTGGGTAATCAACCATGGTTATGGGGTATTATGGGAAATGGAGTCCAGAGTGTGTGTGTGTGTGTGTGTGTGGTGTGAGAGTCAATACGATGGAGAGGCGACCTCTGGTGGCTATCGGGTGGAAGGCCACCGACCGGGTTCGTGACAGAGGCCCCCCCCCCATGTGGAAATGGAGAGACTGGGGATTGAGGCAGAGCGGGAAGCCAGGGCTACTCATCTGCTATTTAAGCTTCTTATTATTAAGCTGACTTGAGAAATGTGATTTAAAACTATCATTATTATTATTATTACCACTACTACTACTAAATTGAGTTTACCTCCTCCTAGAGCTTTAACTCTACAACCACCAAACTCAGCCCAGATCTTCAGACTGATCTGACTGAGTGTGCTGTATCTTTTCTAACTGATTGGACTTACGGTCATAAAAATTAAGATTGAAAATCATAAAATTCCCATAGACAAAAAAAAAAAAAAAAGAACAATTAATTTTCACAAATTTTTGAACCACTTAACATGCTTGAAAACGCAAGAAATTCCGCAATCCTGCAGCATTTAAGTCCATTCCTTAATTATAGCACCTGCCATCCAATAATCACAGTTAGTTTTGTGCTGTGTTACTTTTAATCAGAAATAATGTATCTGCTTTTTAAATTTGGTCAATGTTATCACAAAATACAAACTATAAATGTGGTTTTGACACTCTATAATGTGGCGTTTGCTGTTGCACCTCAGTTGAAGCAGCACATGAACCGATCATCTGTTCCCCTTTCCTGAAAGAAACTGAAATACAGATTGATTGATTACATCATTTCAGTAAGTTGTTCTGTCACAGAAAGATGTCAATAAAACGTGAACATGTCATGTAAAGTCACATTTACTGAAGGAAAGACATTCATTGTACATAAACTACAGTCAGCTATAAAAAAATAACTCTAGAGAGAAGCGTTGTATTACATTCATTATATTTTACTTAACCTGCCGCCTTCATTTTTAATGTTTGAAATCTGTCATGAGAATGAGAATGTGCATAAGAAAACCTGGACCTTGCAAAGCCCAGCGTGGGGCTTAAAAAAAAGAATGAGTGTAAGTCTAGCTGGTTCAACCGGTCCCTGAAACCTATGACTCTGTTGCCTGTACTGTTTTCCTCAAGTGTCAGCTCTTAGAACAATGAGAGGACATTGTGCATTGTTTAATTAAAAAAAAAAAACTGTATGCTTGCTACAAACAGAACTCTATGTTTGGTGGCACAATCAGTTTTGGAGCTCCAGGACACTAGGAGAAAAAAAGGAGGATCGTTAAAATAAATACATATTCACCACCTGAACACAAGCTGATTTTCTTTGGGAACACACACTATAATAATAATGAAGTAAGTACATTTTAAAAAGAAGTTGCTCAAGAATTTTTTTTTTTGCTTTGTTGGTTACTGTTTTTTAGACCAATGTGACAGTCATTTGAGATGCAATTGATTTCCATTTATTCTTATGATTTCTCTGATTCTCTGAGTCATCTGATTGTACTGTGCATAAATGTCGACTTCGCATTGCTTTCATATGCAACTTTTAACTCCCATATTCCTATTCACGATCATTCTAGTAGCACATGAAGGCAGCATCAGTGAAAACGGAGAAAGACAATGGTAGCTTTAGCAACATTAGCCTCACAGAATGCCAAGAAGCTCTTTCAGAGAGGCAGTTTGGAAAACAAACACGTGATACTTACTTTGTCTGGAGCTGACGTTCACACACAAAATGTTGGTATTGATCGCTAAATATATAGGGAACTTTACAGATTTTTTTCGGGACATTTCCTTTGAAAATGAAACTTAACCAGCAGCACAGATGGAGTTAAACAGCAGGAAACCAGTAATGGCGGACTGCTGCTTTTCACTCAGGGCTGTGTCTATGCTAATAGGACTTTTTCCCCTCAGTGACATGAACAGAGGGAGAATCTGAAACGGGTCGTTTGGAGAGACTGTTTATGATTTACAGAAAAATAAGAGGGTGGATTTTTAACATTATAGGCTGGTTTTATTCACACATTGTGGCCACACAACTGTGTTCAAACTCCTTATAAAAGTGATTTTGTAGGTCCCCTTTAAATCCATTTACTTGAGGTTGAATTTTGTTGTGAGGTTTTAAAAAAATTAGAACTAAAGCATATCCTTGTTTGTTTGTTTGTTTTTTTATGCAAACTGCCATTTCCATTTCAAATACCACTGTAAATAGTAAGCTTTGAAGACCGTTTTAATAGTACCTAGAATGTGGTTCAAGACCTATTTCACAACCTTGTATGAATAATGAAAGAACATTGCATGGATAATAAGTCCTAGAATTATTTATCAAGTAGGGTTAATACATTTACCCCGGTTTCACAGACAAGGCTTAAGCCTAGTCCTAGATTAAAATGTAAGTCTTGCACTGACTGATCTTAAAATATATCAGTGCCTTTGTTTTGTCTCAAGATGCACACCAGCAATGTTTTTCTCTAAGAATGTTACTAAAAATAACTTAAATGTCCTAATTGAACTATAGCCTAATCCTGGCTTAGTCTAAGCCCTGTCTGTGAAACCGGGCCTTATTGTTTTTAAACAACACTCATATAAATTTGTGAAATATGAATGAACAGCATAAAGAAGAGCAATATGAATTACATGCCATATGAAGCAGAATAGGTGTGAAATATCCACGCTTGTTCTACAGTAAAGGGCACATAGTGGCTTGGCTAATGATTACGTTCTACATTCATAATATATCCATGGCTCTTGAAGCCATGACCACTAAAATCTGATAGGGTTTTATACAAGTTACTCTTAGTCACAAAGCAACCCATAAAAATAGCCATAGCTTGCTACCAAGTGGTTTGTGCTCTCACTATGATAAACAACATCCCCACTGAATGAATTACAAAGACCTATTCACAGTTTTGCACACCGCTAGTAATACCTTCATAAATCACTAAAATATAATTTAGAATTAACAAACCAAAGTAACAGCAAACTAATGCTACCGCAACATTAACTATAATTATCGATTTAGCAACGTAAAACTTCGTTTAACAGTGTTGTTGAGCTAAGTATGTTGGTAAATTAGACAGCAAGAAAAATGCACAAAACTTACCGTCAATTTTTTTTTTCCTCTAAAACTCCTCTTTCTCTGCCCTTATGCTGATCCTCTCTGTTTCTGTTCTCTTTGCTCTGTGTCATACTTAGAAAATGGCTTCCCAGCACACAGCCTTACAGTTGTTTTGATGCATTCCTGCCTGTCTGCATGCTTTTTCAGCGGCATTGGTTTCGGAAGTTTTTTTCAGAAGAGCAGAGTGACCAACTCGATTACGTCATTAGCGGTGCCTCATGGGAGTGAGTGGAGCTCTTTCAGTGTAAACTTAATGAGTACATGATGTCTGATAGGTTTTTGGTGAAGATGACCATAAAGTAAAGTACTATACAGATATGCCAAATCTGGGAACCTTTATTGCAGGGGTTCTCAACTCTGGCCCTCAAGGTCCACTTTTCCTAATAAAATACACCTGAACAGGCAAATCAAGGTCTTCATGATAAAGTTACAGGCAGGTGATTTTGAACAAGGTTGGGGCTAAATTCTGTAGGAAATGGACTTTGAGGGCCAGAGTTGAGAACATCCATAACGAATGGCGCACCAAGCAGACATTGAGCGCTGTAAGATCGTCTACGTTAGTTCACATTGGCCAAACGCAAGAAAATGTGTTGTGAAAAAATACTGACAGCAATCGCAGACTTTAACATTCAGAGGGGATTAGGTTTCTCAGAGGATCACTGATATTGCTGAAAAACGGTAGGTAATTTGCTCTGGAATTATTACTGAGGTTGAGTGAGAAAAACACAGCCTTGGCAGATTTGGACAATAATAAAATAAACAGTACATCTGTGAAACACAAATTTCTCTAATGACCCCCTGGAAAACTTGTCCTATCCAAATAGGGGTTTAGCATGAAATCTGCCACCAATTACAGCAATGCCACCCAGACTGAAAATGCCAATGGGAACATCTGTTTTAACTATGACTGTCAAGCTGACACAAAATTTTCTTCCTTACGTATGATGCCCCCACATGCATTTTTGCCATGATAAGGTAATTTGCCGCTGACTTAAATATCAACAACAACAAGCCATACTTTTCACATCGTGAGGACCCTACACATAAAGTACAAGTGATCCTGGATGAATGCCACATGCTAAAGCTTCTCCAGTATGGCTTCGCATCTTCACTAGAATTTGAGACAGAAGATGTTAGGAAGATTAAATGGAAGTACTTTGAAGCCCTCTATGAACTTCAAAGAGAAAGAAGGTCTGTGTCTTGGAAACAGGCTAAGGATGGCTCATTTACAATGGAGAAAGCAAAAAATGAAAGTCCACCTGGCAGAACAGCTCTTCAGCTGCAGTGTGGCAGACGCCATGTAGTTCTGTGAGCAAAGCTTAAAGTTGGAGGAGTTCAAGGGTTGTGTTGTAACTATGCAGTTTGTGCACACTGTAGATACAGCTTCTGTTGTTTTGAACAGCTGAAATCCTCTTGGAAAAGATTTCAAAGGCCCATTTCAGCCAATAACCAAAGACTGGGTTAAGACAATTCTGAAGCATGCAGAAACCATGCTCTGTGGGTTGAAGGTCCAGCAGTGCAACAAGATGTTGCCACTTAACACAACAAAAATGAATACTGCCATATATGCTTTCATTGCTAATGGTAGAAGTGCACTTAACATCTACCATGATCTTTTTGAGAGGGCCAATGCACAATGCAGATATCTTCTGACTAACAAAGTGAGTAAACCCCAATGCCAGGCAGTTCAGGGCAACATATAAATGACTACTTAGTGTGGCATTTTACAATTTCACATGGTGCCTCACAAGTATTGTCAGTGAAACCTGCAATAGTTGAACTAAGAAATATCTTCTTACTACAACTATTCTCATATCTTACTCATTTGTAACGTATGATTTCTTGACAGAAAATCCTAATGTTATGTAAGGTGGAAGTCTTTATGTTGAGCCAGTAACTTTACTTTGGAATTATTTCACATACTGTATACTGTGTTCTGTTAATAAATTATATGATACAGTTAAAAGACATTCATACAAATTAAAATATAAATGTATTCATACACAAATAAACAGAATCATTTTGGTTGACTCAGAAACAAACTCCTGGCTAAATTCACTTCAGGGGAAAAAATTGATAAAGTCTATCAGGTGGAATGGCTGGGGTAAAGCAAAGGGTTTGGAAAAGAGGAAGAAGAAAGGAGATGGAGAGCTGTGGCAGAACTCAGTGTGATGGCTTCCCTTTGTATGTATTAAAAAACACACACATTGAACATCAAACGTCACATTTTTGATGCCAAAACTTGTACAATAACAAAATCTTGCCGTACCCTACAGGGTTTTGTCAGGCAATGTTTTTTAAGAAAATACCATTTCCTAGAGGGGTAAATGAATTCCATCATGCAAAAAATTACCTTTATATGATGATGTACAATGCCTCCACCAATAGAGAAAAGAAAGGTAGCCATCACACCGTTAATAAAGCGCCGGGCTTGATCAGTTCTCTTAGGGTGAACAGATCTCCACGGGCATCACTGGGTGACGGCAGAGAATATGAATTTCATCTGAGGGAACTTCCTATGGAGGTCTTGCAAGTCCTGCTTGATCCATGCAACAAGCTTCACACTCTTGATGTTTCCAAGGTCTTTACCACCACAGTGAATCAACAGGATATTTAGCACAACTCCTCTTCCAAGGCACTGATGGAAGAAAGAGAGGAGGTTTAACCTCCCCAGCTAAACCACTGAACCTAGGCATCCAGGCCAAGGTTGGTCCCGATGGTCTCCCTCGCATGTTTTATGGATTCTGTTGATTGTGAAACCTTGTTCTGGTGTGTATGGGCTTAGTATTCACATCAAAATATTCATAATCTAACCTTTAAAGAGGTAATGTCATGTTTTTTTATCATTCTGATCTAAACTTCATAGAAAACCTTGGGATGATCTAAAGAAGTGAGTCCACTAGCATGGACCTTTGAATCTGAAGGAAATGGAGGAATAGTTTCAGATCCCTTGTCATACATTCTTCATTATAGCAGCATATTCAGAGCTGTTATCTTGACAAAAGGAGATTGAACAAAGTATTAAATGAAGAGACTATTTTTTCTGTTAGAAAACTTGAATATTTTTTATATATTTATTTTAATTTAATTCATGCTATTTTGTGATATTTTGAATAAAAGACAAAGAAGGATAAACAATAAATACATTTTTTTCCACAGCTTATTTTGCTCATATTTACCAAGGGTGCTAATATTAGTGGAAGGCAGTGTAACTGTATCACTGACATTATAAAAGAGTTGTTTTGTTTGCTTGGTTGCAAGGTCTTTCATTTCAAAATTATTGTTTAATGGAAATCTTATGTCTGTACAAATATTTAACAAGGCAAACTGATAATGAAACCCAAGGTGAAAAAATGCCAGTTTCTCCTCCGTCAGAAAGGAAAACCGCTTTTAAAGGTTGGTTGCTGCAATTATTGTACCATTTTGATTTGTATGAACATGTTTGTGGGACAATTAAAGGTATGTCTACAGATAGGCCAGGGATCTCCATTCCTGATCCTGGAGGGCCAATGTCCTGTGGAGTTTAGCTCCAACACAATAGTCTGTGAGTTTCTGGTGGCTATATCTGGAGGCTTAGGCAGCTGACCTGTTGCCATTTTGCCTTATGATCTAAGGTTTCTTAAACCAAGATGGCGGCGCGGTCAGACGCAGCGGCTGCTCCGGGTCCCAAAGACGGTGCTTTTATGTCTTTTAATGTCGTCTGTTCGTCTCCAAATAGTGTAAATTTGCCGCTAACTCATAAGGAAATCACTCCAAAACACATACATGATTGCCAAAGCCTTTTGGATATCGACAACGCATACAAACACCAACTCTCGCCAGTGGCTACTGAGAAGCTATGAGGCCTTTGTTTACTGCTGGAACAGGACCTCGAGACTGCGGCCTCACCTACTGACGCTACCCGCAAAAGGCAGCATCGCAAGCGGAATGGACGGAAGCGCAGTAAGCGCGGAGCTATACGAGCTAGGCTAAGAGCTAACCCCATAAGACCGGCTCTTCCAACACTCACGCTCTCAAACGTTCGCTCTCTGGAAAACAAACTGGACTTAATACAACTCGGTCGGTCTACACAGCATGAGGCAAGGGATTGTTGTGTGTTTGTTTTCACTGAAACATGGCTAAACGACAACATCCCGGACTCCGCCATTCAGATGCACGGGCTAACCAGCTACCGAGCAGATAGAGATTCATCACTATCTGGTAAGACCCGCGGAGGTGGCTTGTGTGTGTATATCAACAAAGAATGGTGTAACAATGCTGCGGTATTATCAAAACACTGTTCATCGCTGGTGGAGTTTATGTTTGTGAAGTGTCGACCGTTCTATCTGCCGCGGGAGTTCACGGCCATTGTTATTGTCGCGGTTTACATTCCCCCGTGTGCAAACACTAAGGACGCGCTTCGCGAGTTGTACAGCGCCATCAGCGAGCAACAAACAAATAACCCCGACGGCTTTTTCATCATAGCCGGTGACTTCAACCACGCTAACTTAAAGACAGTTTTGCCAAAGTTTTACCAACATGTGAACTTTGCAACAAGGGGAAATAACACACTGGACCTTGTTTACACAACAGAGAAGAACGCGTACAAGGCTGAACCCCGCCCCCACCTCGGGTACTCAGACCACATCTCTGTTATGCTAATCCCAGCATATAATCCACTTCTGAAACTCGCCAAACCGGTTCAAAAACTCATCACAATTTGGCCAGATGATGCTACCTCAACACTACAGGACTGCTTTCAGTGCACAGACTGGAACATGTTTAAAGAGGCAGCCACCTACAACAACCACACAGACCTACAAGAATACACTGAAACAGTGACTGCTTACATCAAAAAGTGCATTGATGATGTGACTGTCACCAAGACCATCACCACACGTGCAAACCAGAAGCCGTGGATGACAGCAGAAGTTCGTGGGCTGCTAAAGACCAGAGATGAAGCATTCAGATCAGGAGATAAAGCAGCCCTCAAAACAGCAAGAGGCAATCTGTCCTGTGGCATCAAAACTGCAAAATGGTCATATGCTCAAAAAATTAACAGTCACTTCACAGACAATAGAGCCTGTGGCAAGCCATTCAGACCATCACTGACTACAAGCCCCCGCCACAGGCCTGTGATGATGACACATCCCTCCCCGACACACTCAACCATTTTTATTCACTGTTTGAAATGCAGAATGACACACCTGCACAAAAACTGCCCACACCTCCCAACGACCAGGCGCCCCGTCTGTCTCCAGCCGACGTAAGGAAGACCCTATCTAGGATTAACCCACGCAAGGCTGCGGGTCCTGACAACATACCTGGCCATGTGCTGAAAGACTGTGCTGCACAGCTGACGGATGTCCTAACAGATTTATTCGCTGAGCCAGGCAGTCGTCTCCACATGTCTCAAATCCACAACAATCATACCGGTACCAAAGAAATCACCTGTGTCCTGTCTAAACGGCTGCCATCCCATAGCACTGACTCTATTCATGATGAAGTGCTTTGAGAGGTTAGTCATGCAAAAAATCAAAACCAGCCTCCCCAACACACTCGATCCGCTCCAGTTTGCATACCGCCCAAACCGCTCTACGGACGATGCAACTTCCTCCACCCTCCACCTGGCTCTTACCCACCTAGAAAATAAAGACATGCTGTTCATTGACTTCAGCTCGGCATTCAACACAATAATCCCACAACAGCTCATAAATAAACTAAACCTACTTGGCCTTAACAATTCCCTCTGTAATTGGATCCTGGACTTTCTAACCGGAAGACCTCAGTCAGTCCGTGTTGGCCGCAACACCTCCAGCACTACCACACTGACCACAGGTGCCCCACAAGGCTGTGTGCTCAGCCTGCTGCTCTTCACGCTGCTGACCCACGACTGCACTGCCAAGTTCAGCTCCAACCACATCATCAAGTTCGCTGATGACACAACAGTGGTAGGTCTCATCAGCAACAACGATGAAACGCACTACAGAGAGGAAGTGGCACAGCTGGCTGAATGGTGTGGCACTAACAATCTGTCCCTCAATGTGGGGAAGACAAAGGAGGTTGTGTTGGACTTCAGGAGGAGGAACTCCGTTGACCACCCCCCACTGACCATCGACAGCTCGACTGTGGAGAGAGTCAGCAGCACTAAATTCCTGGGGGTGCACATCACAGAGGATCTCACCTGGACCACCAACACCATGTCACTCTCCAAGAAGGCACAACAGCGCCTACACTTTCTCCGCCAGCTGAAAAGAGCAAGTCTCCCTCCACCCATCCTCACCACATTCTACAGGGGCACCATTGAGAGTGTGCTGACCAGCTGCATCACTGTCTGGTTCGGGAACTGTAGTGCAGCAGACTGCAAGACCCTACAGCTGACAGTGAACACGGCTGCAAAGATCATCGGTGCCCCTCTCCCATCCATCCTGGACATTTTCCTTGCACGATGCTCCAGCAAAACCAACAGCATCGTGAAGGACCCCACCCATCCCTCCCACAGTCTCTTCCAGCTCCTACCATCAGGAAGACGGTACCGGAGCATCAGAGCCCGCTCCGCCAGACTGCTCAACAGCTTTTTCCCCCAGGCTGTGAGAGCCCTGAACTCAAACCACCCTGCCCCCCTCTGAAACCCCATGCAAACCCCTACCTCCTGAAACATGGCCCCCCCCCCCCCGCATCCAAAAACCCCCCAACCTTACCACACCAAAGAAAAAACTGTATGAAACTTTTCTGTGCAATTCAAAGTGTGCTACACACAGGTGAGTGGGCCTGTACAAACCACCTGTAGTAACACACTCTCCTCTATGCGCACTAGACACTTTTCACACACTACTGTGTGTACATAATCCCACAAAAGACTCAGTAATATATGTATGTTTACATGCTCATGCACTACAAATCATCTTACACTGTTCCCTAGCCAGCTGCTTGACTCACAATGTTGCTCTTTGCACATGTACAGTATTTGTGAAGCATTTGTATGGTTTGTATAGTTGGCATTTTTTAGTTTATGTATAGGTAACCATTTATATATAGTATATTTATAGTCAAAATCTGTCAATAGGTTAGTTGTGTATAGGTTTATACTGTTTTAATTCATTGTTGTATGTCTGTATTTATGTAGCACTGTGGTCCGGTGAGGCACGACATTTCGTTCCACTGTATGTTCCCACATGTAGCGGAATGACAATAAAGCTCAACTTGAACTTATCTAATTAAAACTGATTTTGGGCAGACTTCTGAGGTAGCGTAATGGTTATTATATATATATATATATATATATATATATATATATACATACATACATACACACACACACACACACACACATATACAACAAAATAGAGAAAACTTTGATGATAAAGTGCATATTTGGTAACACTATTTCGAGTCCACTTTAGACACTCTACTAACAATAAGTAACTTAGCAACTACATGTCAACTAGCAGTCATTAGAGTATTAGTATGGCATCTACGCTAATATTTGTCTGTTTCTATTCTGTTTCTCAGTCCGTGTCCGGATCAGATTGTGGATCGGCGCCGGGAGATGATGTCTGCGGCCCTGATCGTCGGCGGAGGCCGGACACCTGGATGAGCCCCGGGGACATATCCCCAGTGAAGACCTCAACTTAAAATACAATAAAACTTAAAATAAAACAAATTTTTAATTTTAATATTTTAATAAAATACCGAACTACATAATACTATTATTGTTAGAAATTGCAATACTATAAAACAGAAATATAATACATTTATACATTTAAAATTTTAATTAAAACAATAAATAAACTAATCTCCTGGCCAGAGGAGAAATGGCCCCCCAACTGAGCCTGGTTTCTCCCAAGGTTTTTTTTTCCCTCCATTCTGTCACAGAAGGAGTTTTGGTTCCTTGCCGCTGTCGCCTCTGGCTTGCTCAGTTGGAGACACTTAATTTCTAATGATTATCGTCAATTTGATTTTGCAGATACTATTTAAACTAAACTGAGCTAGACAATGACATCTCTGAATTCAATAATGAAATGCCTTAACTGAAAATTGAGTGTTTAATCTTATTTTTATACATTACTGACACTCTATCCTCCAATTTGATACTGTTAAGTGCTTTGACACAATCTGTATTGTTAAAAGCGCTATATAAATAAAGGTGACTTGACTTGACTAATAGACTGTCTGCTTAATATCTTCTAACACTTTATTTTGAAGGGTCCACAACATACAACATACTGAGTTTGAGAAACTTTGCAATAGGGGTGACCTTGAATAGTCGAAGATTCAGTGCTTCTGTAGTAAGTGAGACTCACATCACCTAAGACATTGTGATGTTTGGATCACACGTCACCAGGCGGGGCTCATCTGTAAGGGCAGGTGGGGCAGAGCCCCACCAAAATATTCAGCCAAAACATATAAACCGAATAAATAAGAAAATGTAAATGTGTTCAGCATTCTGCAACATATATATATATATATATATATATATATATATATATATATATATATATATATATATATATATATATATATTTTTTTTTTTTTTTAAGTCAAAGTGCATAAGATATATTAAAATTCATTGCAAGCTTCTGCAGACACGTAAAATGATAGTAAGTGGGGTAGTCGCGCCGGTGCCCTCCCGAACTCAACAGCGCCCCACACATTTTACATTGTAAATCTGTGGTGAAAAGTGGAACTGCAGCATGCTCTAATTGAGAGCCATTTGGGCAGTTTTGAGACTGCCCCGCTTATTTTCACGTTACCTTATCTCGCTCCAGATCAGGAAGATTTCAGTCAGATTCAGCTCTATGTGCCTGCATCAGGTCAGTAACTAGCTAGCATGTCGATTTTTCCAATGTGGAGTAGCGTTTTAAATTAATGAAAGTGTTAATCCTTTTTAGTTTAAATGCCCTCACGTGAAAAGCCTTGATGT
Organism: Tor tambroides; assembly: GCA_021397915.2. Classification (NCBI taxonomy): domain Eukaryota; kingdom Metazoa; phylum Chordata; class Actinopteri; order Cypriniformes; family Cyprinidae; genus Tor; species Tor tambroides. Next base: position 13,952 of record JAFVLL020023188.1, on the reverse strand, counting down.
CGTTTTGTTGTGTTTGTTTTATGTTTGTTTTGAGATGAGACATGATATTCATTTCCACACTTAAATTCTTCTACAATCTGTAACATTCTTAACATTCGGAGACAATATTAGGCAATAATTCTATAGCATTCTATATTTCGAGCCTGTCAATCAACATTAGCGTGCCGCTCACAGGCTGAATAACGCAAGAACAATCTCTGCCAAAAGTGTTTGTGCATCTGTTCAGTGATTAGGCTATAAACTTTCTTGAGTTTATTATAAACTAGCGTTAATCTGCCCCACCTAAAATTACGGTCAGGAGCCGCTACTGCACGTCACTCAAGGTGCGGTTATGAGTATATCAGATGACCAATTCCCACCTCGCTTAGTTTAGTGCACCAGTTAAAAACTGTTAAATTGACAATGTGGGCGTGTTTCCCACAAGCTGGTTAACAATTTGAATTTCACACACTGGAGGGAGCTGGTCAACTGATTTATCTGAAAGATTGGTGGTTTAGCTATCTAGTAGAGCCTTGGATCATCAACACAAAGAAGACAATTGTAATAAGATTAATGAAATTTATTAACAAACGATATGCAGTAAATACAACAACTAGTAATGATACCAATAGATAATAATAGACAACTAAATATGAAGGAAGATGACAAATAAATTGTAGAGACAAATAAACGGAGTGAACACAGAATAGCAGAATGCAATGCTGTCGAGCTGAATGTAGCAATGGAAGAGATTTCTATGGTAATGTTGCTTATAGGAACCACTTAATGGCTTTGGTGGAATTAACGATAAATAACAATAAAGTAAATGTTATCTAAACAGGTCAGTAAAACATAGGCTGCAGGTATAAACTAAGCCAAGGTCTTTAGGAAAGAGGTTTGGTAAGTTTATAATTATGTTCCACAGGCAGGTGATCAGTACGGCGGTAGGGACATCTTCCACTGGTGATGCAGATTGTGTGCAGTGGGGAGGGCACAGAGTTGCGTTCCGGTAGCCATCGATGCGCTGACCTGGAGGATGCTGAACTTCTGTTGTGCCACAGGGGGTCCTTAGAGCATGGACCGGGCAGCTGGGTCAGATGGATCTTCACGGGGTCCTTAGCAGCCTGGCTGTGTCGTTGAGGAGCCGTGGGTTTCAGGCAGCGTCTGCCACTGCGGAGGTCCTTTGCAGACTGGGTTGCACTGCTTTCGGAGCGGCAAGAGTCAGACGGGGTCCGTCACTGCTGGGTCCTTTGCAACTGAAGGGAAGGTGCCTTTATCTCTTTCTGATGAGGTGGAGACTGGATTCTGGTGCCTCTCCATTTCATGAATGTAACTGGCCACTTGTGTCCGAGGTGGCCATGGTGTGGCCCGCCCTAGTGTGGAACTCATTCGCATACAGTGGAGTACAAAGTTAAACAGTCTCTTTAACACTTCACCTACGCAATATTTCTTTACCAAACCTCTTTCAAACTGTTATCAGCATCATGAGGAGCAAAAAGAGTCCAAACATGATAGAGAACTGTTGAACTATCACTTATTCATACCACAATATGTTAATAGGCCTGCTTCCGTGAACTATTCTGTCACCAGTCAATGGCCATCAACATAAACTGTACTTCATCTGAGGATGAAGTGAATCCCTTGCAGTTTGTGTCCATTTAAGGAGTATAAATGGATTTCGATAGATCTTTGTGGCCTTTCTTTGTTTTGGCCACTGCTGTTGTATCCAGAGAACTGGAGGAATTTTTATGGCAGTCATTTCCTAAACCTTAGGATTTGGTGTGATGGTGAGGGTCAACCCATAGTCCAATGAGATGTCCCCTCTTAGGTGGTCGTGGGTGTAGAAGGTCTCCCTTCCTGCCCTGCTAGAGCTGTCTGCCAGTTATCTTGGCAACTTATCTGATGGTTCTGAACATTTGTTTATGTTCCTCCACCAAGATCCAATCACAGTGGGGCACATCTCCCTCCACACCAGCAGTTAGAGAGGGGCCCTGCCATAAACTGGTCCTTGGAATGCCAATCTGACTGTTTACTGACTACACTTCGATAAGAGGAGCCTGATTCGACTACCAATTTCACAGTCGAATATTTGCGGGGTATAATGATCATGCCATTTTGGCTATATGGGGGTGCTCAATGTCTGATTTCACATAGAACTACTGGTTTTCTCCCAATAAGTTAATATACAGCCTATTAAAATAATGCTGTAAATAAGAATCTGAAAAGAAAGAAGCTTTAAATAAATATTTTAACCTGCGTGAACAAATCCAACCACCCCTATAGATTTAAGTTTAGTTTCACTTTCCATAATCCGTGACCAACAGAGGCGCATCTTGGCTGCAGGGATTTAAATCTTTAACAAGACTCAAATTGAGGTAGAATGAAAGACTGGATTTTTTCGATCAGGTAGGGTACAAGTGATTTCAAAACATTTCAGCCGGTTTATATATCGTGTATATTATTTATTTCGTATAAGATAAGTTTGGTTAAGTTTGGAGTTACGCTGCAGTAAAGCGCATGAGCAGGACAAACAATGCAGAATATTAATAACTAGGCTATGACTGGGACTGTCATATACATAAGATAATAAGAACACTATTATAATAAAACACTGAATTTTTAGAGTTTAGTTGCCGCGTTTCTGCACGTTGTTGCGTGAAGAATGCGTCCACAAAAGGAGTTCATTCAGAGCCGCACAGACACGTTCATGTGCAGTCGGGGCATTTTGTGCCGATAGCCTATAAGTCGTAATATTAACGTTATGTTGTATAAATAATGAAGGGTATTCTATATGAGATAAATGATGTTTAATCCCATTGATTAAAAACCTGCTATCATGCTTCATTCTACTGGTCATCTTCAGCGCGTGCAGCTCAAAACAGAAATGCAGAACATTAATAACTATTGTCATATACATAACGTTATAATGAGAGCACTACTGTAAAAAAAAATTGTGAATTCTTAGGGTTTCGCTGATGTTTAATGTTACCTATCTTTTAGTCAAAACATAAAACATTATTTACCCTGTTTGTATCTGCGAGGCATCCGTTACACATTTTCCCTGTGTGTTAACATCAGTAATTATGACTGTCGAATGATTGACTTGACTCTTATTTTGCCCCGCCCCCAAACATATGATTCGACTATCGGCAAGATTCGAAAATTCCGATTAGACTGTGAAAATCCTTAGTCGGGGGCACCCCTACTTTGCAAGTATATGTCAACTTTTTCTACTAACCCTAACAGTCTACTCTGGGAGTTAGTAGACATGTAGTTGCAAATTAATTAGTTGCCATGTAATTACAAGTTATTACCAAGAACATTGGTTTTAACCATTCATAAACAAAAACAACAGAACAACTAGTAGGTAATGTAGGTATACAGGTGCATCTCAATAAATTAGAATGTCGTGGAAAAAGTTCATTTCTTTCAGTAATTCAACTCAAATTGTGAAACTTGTGTATTAAATAAATTCAATGCACACAGACTGAAGTAGTTTAAGTCTTTGGTTCTTTTAATTGTGATGATTTAGGCTCACATTTAACAAAAACCCACCAATTCACTATCTCAACAAATTAGAATACTTCATAAGACCAATAAAAAAATAAAAAAAAATTTAGTGAATTGTTGGCCTTCTGGAAAGTATGTTCATTTACTGTATATGTACTCAATACTTGGTAGGGGCTCCTTTTGCTTTAATTACTGCCTCAATTCGGCGTGGCATGGAGGTGATCAGTTTGTGGCACTGCTGAGGTGGTATGGAAGCCCAGGTTGCTTTGATAGCGGCCTTCAGGTCATCTGCATTGTTGGGTCTGGTGTCTCTCATCTTCCTCTTGACAATACCCCATAGATTCTCTATGGGGTTCAGGTCAGGCGAGTTTGCTGGCCAGTCAAGCACAGTAACACCATGGTCATTGAACCAGCTTTTGGTACCTTTGGCAGTGTGGGCAGGTGCCAAGTCCTGCTGGAAAATGAAATCAGCATCTCCATAAAGCTTGTCAGCAGAAGTTTCATGTTTCATCCAAACATGAAAATGACCTCATGATTTACTCACCCTAAAGCTATCCTAGGTGTATATGACTTTCCTATTTTAGATGAACAAAATCGGAGTTATTTTAAAATTTATCCTGGCTTTTCCAAGCAATGGCAGTGAATGGGAGATGAGATTTTGAAGTGTAAAAAAGTTGATTTATCCATCATAAAGCTGCTCCACACAGGCTTGGGGTTACTAAAAGGTCTTCTGAAGTGAATTGATTTGTTTTTGTAAGAGAAATATCCATATTTAAAACTTCATAAAGCAAAACATCCAGCTTCTGGCGGAGTGCGTTCCGTATTCGACCTCGGGAGAATGAGTAACACCTCGCAGTTCAAAATGCTTACACTACACGTCATACGTTGTCGCATTTTGAACTGCGAGAGGCATTACTAAATTATCAATGATTGTAATGTAATAAGACATTTCTTGTTGTGCTAAGTTGTTTGCTGAATTTCAGCTTATATACAGACTATAATTATGTGTCTTTTTTATTTCATTGACTACAGATTAGGATACTACTCATCGCTCCTCAAAACACAGACAGTGATGACGACAGCCTTCAGTATGTAACATCTTACACATGCAACCTTAGCTTGAGGGTATGAGTGGGCTTCAATGGTATATGTTATGCAAAAGTTTACATGGCACTCATGTGGTATGTCCCTGAAAAGCATAAAAAGCTATGCTGACCATCAAATTTTGCATAGACTTGAAGCAAATAATTTTCCATGTTGCTTTTCAAACTGCAAACAAAAATTCATTAAGTATACTGCTTTAAAAGCACATGTCTATCGTTCCCACAACAGCCCTGTTTCGCAATTGGATGACATACAGAGGTCATATGAATGTGATGTTAATTGTAAGAAGAAATGCATAGATTTGAGAGAACTTATTGCACACGTCAAAGTACATCTGAGTAGGAATGAGTTAGTACATTGCCCGTTCACCAATTGCAACAAAACATTTGAAGTGAAGTCATCATTTACATCCCATATTTCAAGAGAATTTTAGCATTAAACTGGTGTAAATCCTACATTCACATTCATCTGTCTTCTCAAACTGATCTCAATGAAGCTGATATGGAAGAAACTGAAAATCAGTCTCAGGTTACTAATATTAGGTCTTTGTACATGAGAAATTTGTGCCTGTTTTTCATGCAACTCCAGGCAAAATATCTTGTTCCATCATCAACAACTCAAATGACTGCTGAAGAAATAAATGGTTTGAATGACATTTGTCATCAGTACACAAAGGACAAGATAAAAGGGACACTTTTATCATGTCAATGTCAAATAGTAAGATTGATTCAGTTTTTCAGAGTCTTCAGGAAACTGATTTGCATGCTTCACGTAGCTGTCATCTCTCCACTGAATACACTAGAAGGCAGTATTCAGAAGAACTTTGCCTATGTGCAGCCACAAAATGTTTACTTGGGCACCAATGAACAGAGACTGTTATGCACAATACATACCCCTGCCTGACACTTTAAGAGCTATTCTAAAAGATCCTGTTGTGTGTTTCTGATGGCATTTTAAGTGATGTTTGTGATGGCTCAGTCTTCAAATCCAATGAGCTGTTTCTGCAAGCAGTTGACAATTTTAAAACTGATCTTATATCAGGATGCCTTTGAAGTTGTTAACATAAGTCAGCAAAAAAAACTACTATACTGAAAATACTTCACACTTGCTGACTTCGAGCCCTTTCGTCGTCCAGCTATTGACAATATGCAGTTGGTACTGTTGTGCAAGGAGCTAGATTTCAAATGGTTTGGTCAGGGCACAGTGTTTTCTAGAATATTGTCAGACCTGAAACATTTACATTACATTTAGTCATTTAGCAGATGCTTTTATCCAAATTGTAAGAGTCAATAACAATTGTAATTAAGACACAAAAAAAGTGCATTTACCAGTAATAAATTAACGTGTGTGTGTGTGTGTGTGTGTTTTCAGGGGGTGCCAAGGCCAGACTCCCATTTCTGCTTGACAGCAATGTCGGGCAAAATTTAAACAACACAGCTAAGAACAAAAATAATAATAAAAAAAAATTACTTCTTAAGATGTTGTTTGGTGTTGTTCATTTTAAGGAATTTGTATGTGTTGTATTAGTATATGTTGTAGTATCCTATACTGGAGTGTTAGAAAATGTACTACAGTAATGGCTAAAGTAATTTGTCAATATTAGTATAGTAGGATTACCACAGCAAATTACCATTCATAAGTTAGTACAATTTACTGTAGTACCTTTACTATAGTATGGTTCAAAAACACTGTAGTATTTACCACAGAAATTTTACAACATTTTCTATGGTAAATTTACTATAAATTACTATAGTATTTTAATTCCCACAATTTACTATAGTACCTTTTACTATAGTATGGTTCAAAAACACTATAGTATTTACTATAGAAATGTTACTACATTTTTTTATAGTAAATTTACTATAGTATTTTTTCATGTGGGAAGCGACTTACAAATGAGGACAATAGAAGCAATCAAAACCAACAAAAGAGCAACAACATGCAAGCCATATGACAAGTCTCAGTTAGCCTAACGCAGTACACATAGCAATGTTTTTTTTTTTTTTTTAAAGAAAAGTAGATAGAATATAGAAGAAAGAAACCTAGTGTTTTTTTAAGAAACAAGTAGATAGAATAGAAAAAAGAAAGCTAGTGTTAGTTTTCAAAGAAAAACTAGCAGTTAAGAGCCTCTCGAAGGCTTAGACCTTCAGAATGATATATAGTTTGTCAAGATTAACTTTGTCCCATTTCATTTAATCTGTTCCTAAACAATGACGTGCAAACAAAGAGCGTTCGGTGCGAGAGTGTCCTGGTGTGGGTTAACAGGTTAAAGGAATATATTGTGACTCAGTCTTTAACTCTCTGAAATATTTATTATCTCCTGTGAATGAAAAAGCCAACACAGTAGGTGGCCAAGCAGCTGAGAACTGGTGTCTCCTTTGACTTCTGCCAATCATTATTGGTGACAAAGTTGATCCTCATGACCCAGTGTGGCAACTAGTGATCACATTGAAAGGACTTGTCGAACTAGTGTGTGCTCCCACAATCACCACTGCCCAGATTACTTACCTCAACATTGCTGTGGTTTTATATCTAGAAACAAGGAAAGCAGCATTTCCTTCCGATCATTTAAAACCCAAGCACCACTATATTCTCCATTATGCCTCACTGATCCTCAAACTTGGCCCCCTAATACGGCTATGGACAATGAGGTTTGAAAGTAAACACTCCTACTTCAAGAGGTGTGTGAGGAGGACACAGAACTTTAAGAATGTATGCCAGTCTCTCGCAAACCAGCACCAACTCCTCCAAGCGACCTTTAGCTCAAACTCCTTTTTTCCACCAGTGCTTAGGGCAACAAACATAACTCCATGTCATGCTCAGCTGTATAGTGATCCAGTGTGCAATGCAGTTGAAGCCCACGTGGTTACAGAAGCAGATTCTGTATCCACTAAGGTAAACTTTAAGGGAACCCTTTACAAAAAGGGATCTTTTCTCAATCAAGATTGGTCAGATTGAGCTTGTTTTGATCAAAAGAGACAACGAGGTGTGCTTTTTGGTGACACTTCAGTGTATTTGGCAGAGTATGGACTTTATGAAGGTCAAACAAGCAGATGAGGATATGCACTGCATAAATGCAGAATACTGTCTAGATTTACACCCACTGCCTCTGTACAGTCTGGATAGACAAAGTCATATCTCTTAAGCACTATTACGGAGTGACAGAGGTGTGAGGCGTGCAGGTCCATACGCAAGCTTTTGTTTAAAAGACGTGGTCAAAAACACAGACAGGGTCGAAACACCAGCAAACGAGTATGGCATGGGCAAAACACAAGAGAAGTCCAAGAAACAGGCAAGGTCCAGCGATTGGATATCCAAACGGGCTAGGCAAGAGGGGTAGTCCGAAAACATGAGCTATAATCCAGGCGAGGTGCTAACGCAGTCCAAATGGCAAGATGAAAGATAAATCCAAGATACACAGGCGAGAATCAGAACACGGGAAAAGCAGGCAAGGCAAGACTATGACTAGACTTACGAAAAACAAGGACAGGCTCTGTAAAGTAGCTATCAACTAGACAGTGATAAACGCTATACACTACTCGCGATTTGAGAATGGTCTGAGCGGGTGTTAACTAGTGAGTGTAATTGGCTACAGTTGAACGTGTGATTAATGAAATGGAGTATGGGAAATGTAGTCCAATGGTGGGCTAGTTTTGAGAAGTAATTTGGTTAGGAATGTGGAGGTTCAAACGCGAACGGTTCTGTGTGCGACGAAATCCGTGTCTGTGGTGCTTAAGATGGAAACGTGTGGAAAATAGGATTTTTAAAAAAAAAAAAATCACAGTATACATCCACTGAAATACAAATGTTGTATCATGCATTTTTTTTCTCTGAACAGCTGGAAAGAGGTAAGCTTGTTTTAAGCAGCATTGAACCTTGATGGTATATCATGCAAAGTTAATTTGGTAATAGTGGTGTTGGGAAGCTGCTGGTGTGACTCAGCTGAGATCGACAAATAAGCTTTCATAAGGTAAGCTGACTTGTGCATTATAAATCATAGCAGAAACTCTAACTCATTTCACTAGATGTCACTAGATCATGTTTCCATTAATAATAGAAAGATTAAAAATACCTAGGCCTATAATAAAATAACAGTATAAAATTATACAAAGAATATTGTCTAAATCACTCCTAAACATAAGACTATTGTTTGGGCCATACCACATAATATAGAGTACCCCTTAGTTTCAAAATACTTACAGTATAAATGATTTGTAATTTTACAGGCTGTTACCCCTTTATTCCCCAAACGTTGCATATTATTCCCCTATACCTACACTATAATTAGAAAAAACGTTACGCAGTTCTTTGCAGGTTGCATATCTGGTTGTTACCCCCTTATTACCCAAACGTAACGTTGTTCCCTTATACCTACACATACACTGTAAATTCAGTATACTTACATAGTTCTTTGCGGGTTGTAATCTAAAGCGTTACTGAATTTTCATAATTCTTGTCACCAATGTCAATATCAAACTAATACAAGACTAAAAAGAGAAAAAAAAAACTCAAGCTCACTGAAGATAAATAAACAGTCAGTGATAAAATAAGGATAAGAAATTAATTTCAAGCAATAGGACAAAAAACTCAAATAAGAAATGCTACATTGTGTAAATTAGTCTTCACTGTGTTAATTATACCTATCTATCTAACTAGTTAATTTATATCTATAGATAGATATAATTAACACGTGTAAAGCCCGATTCGGATGGTAATTGTTTCTCATGTGGACGTCTGTAAAAAAATAAATTTACATATCACCTCAGTGATAAAACTGATGGATTCGGATGGTGATTTATTCACAGTGGAGGAGTGAGTTCTGTGATCCTGCGCACCCGGAAACGCACTGCTCATGTGGCCAGTCACGTGATTGTCTGCTTTACGCTTTTTATTGTGTAAAATGTATTTAAAAAAAATACTTATTATTCCAAGCATATTTTATAATATATAATCCTATTTATTATTTGATTATTTAAATCTCCTTTTTAAAACTAGGAAAATAGATGCGCTATAGTTGTATATAATTATACGCAATATAGTTATGTATATATCTGTTTATAATACACATTTTAAAATCGTATTGCATAACTGCTGCTGCCATAATAAAGACCCATTTCGAATGTTTACATGCTTTTCTTCTCTTTCTGCTCCCAGTTGCTGTAGTTGGAGCAGTTATGAAGTATTGTTCTTTTAAATACTTTACAGCATTTCAGAAATAAATAGGTGTAATTTGCATACATAAGTACAACGTTACTGTCACGAATCCTGGCCATGCACTTCTGTTCACTCGCCACCAGAGGTCACTCGCTCACCACATTGACTCATACACTACACTACTGGCACATTACATTGGACTGCGTTTCCCATCATCCATTTGCACTGACGACACACAGCTGATTTCACTAATCACGCTCACACCTGAGGACTATCTCACCCAATCACACACCTTACTTAAGCCATGGACTTCCTCAGTATTATTACCGAGTACTGTATAACGTATATCGCTCTCCAAGCGATAGCTACGTTATGGAGCCCTCTCACTTATTATAGCCTTGCCTTGCCTTGCCTTGCCTTGCCTTGTGTGTTTCTTGCCCATGTTTCCTGGATTTACCCTTTGCCTTGCCATTTGGACTCTGTTTGCACCTCTGTTGGATTATTGCTTGTGTACCTGGATTATCTCTCTGCCTTGCCCTGTTGGATATTGTTTGCTGATCGTTGACCCACGCTTGCTCTACGGATTGCTCTGTGTCTTGCCCCTGCCATACCTGTTTGCTGTTCACTGACCCTGCCTGTATATGACCATGTTTTATAATAAAGCTTCACAAATGGATCCTCACATCTCGTTTGCCCCGTAACAGTTACGGTGCTCGGGAGTGCTCAAAAAGGATTTAAACACGAATCGATTTCTTCTCGTAAACTCAGAGATGTGGATTCGGAAGGTAATTAAATTACCACATGACTTTGGTGTTTATCAAAAAACAGTAGGTAATTCGGCCAGGGATTTTTACGGGGGTGGCGAGAGAAAAACAGACATCCTGGATTCGGACGGCAGTTAAATCACCAGCTTACAATCTAAACATAATCAATATGCTGTCAGAATTTGTCCAGTCAAAATGATTCAATTGTCATGCCACACTATTTTTCATTGTCATGAAACCTTCATAGCCTTTAAATAGTTATATAGTGAGTGATATGTTTTGATGCAAACTTGTTTTCAATAACTTGTAAAATATGAAGATATCTTGACAGAATTTACTTAATGACTTACAGTTTGGCAGTCTCCGACGGCACCGATTAAAATTGACCACATTTTATGTGCATACAGTTAGTTATATCTTATAAATTTAAATAAACAAACAAAACCTTTTTTTGTTTTGTTGTCTTATGCACAGGATTACAACCCCCTAAAGTTGCCCAGCACCACATTGAATTAGGTGTGTTGGAACCTGCAGGAGCCAAAAAGCTTTGAAATTTTTTTGTAATGGAGAGTAATAAAATACACATTGGCACATATAAGGTAGTTACTTACTGATGGTGAGAGAGTATATCTGTCAGTTAAAAATGGTAGTGACTGTCATATGAGGAAAAACTTCACCCGCTCTCACAAATATGGGTGGCCATGTTTGTTTGTCAATCAAGCAACAATCAAATTTAAGACAACACACTGGCCATACCAGACCTTCACTGACTGGTGAAGAAGATGACATCTTTATAAACAGTAGTTACCCGAGTCTCCAGGGGCAGATTGAAAAAGTGAGTGAATTCAAAAGCATAATTGAATATCTAGTACAGTTATACTGATTTACTTACTCTAGGCAACTGTAAGCTATAAGAGGCTTTAAATGCCTACAATCAGGGCCATTGCAAGAGGGGTGCCCCCGCCCCCCGAATGCAACCTTATATTTAAATAATATATAAATAATCATCTTTGTGGCTTTACAGGTTTAATGCCCATCATGCCAAAGCCTGCTGTTTCAATGAGGGCCATCTTCTTCCTTGCCCTGGAAGTGGACACTTCATCTGTCCCTAATGTTGTTGTGGCCTGCACCACGCTACATAACATTTGTGTTAACAATGATGACACCAGTGGAGGATGATCAGCCTGAGGAGGAAGAAGAAGAAGTGGCTGCTGGGGAGACTGTAAACAGATGTGCTCTGTGTGATCACATTGTGGCTAGGGGTGTGCGATAGACAACAAATGATATCTCAATATTTTTGGGGATTTTATCGATAACGATAATTAGACAATATTTTCCTGAGTGTGTTATTGTGCTGGTATCTTAAGGACTATTGTGGACAGCTGACTCCTAAAGTTTTTGATATTCTTCATATTCTGTGTGATGTTCAGCTCACACTGATAGAAATTAATATTTTCCAATAAGTTTAAACTGATTTTTACATTTCATGGGCATTTTTACCTTTATAAAACCTTTTTTTTTTTCTAAAGGTGTTCATTATCTTTTGAGTCAAATTCTTACATTTAATCAGTGAATTAGATTAATAAGACATTTTGGCTGTTACCAAGCAAATGAAATCAACACAGAAGCTGCATCTGAAGTGACATTTAGATGTATTTACACAGTTTAAATGCAAGACATGAATGCATTTAACCTGCCATTTCAAATGCATAAATAATGTTTTGATATATTAAACATAAAACCTTGAATACTGATATTTGAAATGGTTTAAAACATGAAAAGGAAAAAGTCAAAATCACTGTTAATAAGTGAGTCTCTGTGATTGAACCGAATCATTTAAATGGTGGATTCATTCAGGAACAAAACACCGTCATGTTGCTCAGAGACGCAAAACAGTGCTGTGGCTGTTTGGTATTATTTTTGTTGGCGAAATAGAGCAAAAACAGGCAATATGGTGTCTAAAACATAAGTCTCTTAATCAACTTTGTTTATTGAGCTGTTGTAGAAAATCAATATCACATTTGTAATCATGGTAATTGTTGGAGAAAAATGGTGCTCTTCGTGTGAAATTGATTAACTATATGAAGTGGTATAAATATATCCATTTTCTGCCCCATGTCTTGAATTTGTGATCATTCTAAATGTATTTTAATAGACTGAATCATGCAGTGAAAGAATGCACTCTGAATGCGCACGCACACTAGTCTAGACTTCATGCAATGTAAGCATGCGCTCTGTAGGGGTGTTTTGAATGGTTTTTTTTGCAAAATAGTCGAAAATGTCAAATCGCGCATTGTTAAAACAACAATTACGATATTAATCGCAGATGATATATATCGCACACCCCTAATTGCAGAACAACTGTCTGCCCTGCAGGATCATGCTGCGGATCATGATGACCACAGTCATTACAAAAAAAAATAAAAATAAATGTAAATATACAGATGAGATTGCCTTTTTCTTCATTTGACATGTCTTACCACCATATTCCTGTTCCATGCGCATTCAAATCTCTGTTAACGCACATCAATGTAGAATAAAACAGTTTTTTTATAAAATCACTGATGGGAGAATACGTAATTTTAATCGTGAGTAACTACTGAATTAATAAATGCATACTTAAATTAATTAACTTATTGTGACTGGAACCTCAGTACTAACACAAATAAAACATTTTACATAACTTGCAAAAAATAAACAATTTTAAAGCAATAAGTCCCAAGAAGCCGTGGTTTACAGTGAATTTATAATAGCTAAGGAGCGTTGTTAGGAATGACGCAAAGCAGAGTGCCTAAAACCCCCCTTAGCTGTTATAAATAGCTGCTTTTATAAAACTTATTTAATATATGTAGCAAGGTTTCACAAAATAAAACAGCAAATAAAATTTTATGATATTAATAAAAACATTATTCTTCCGCCAAACAATGAAGTTCCTCAGAAACAGTTGTGGTTTCAACAAAGTGGTTGCCGAGCAACACACAAAGCAAACAAAGGTGTATATTTGTAGAGTAATTTACAACAGCTTCGAACGCAGCTCAACCAATCAGAATCAAGGACCGGAACTATATATATATATATATATATATATATATATATTATATATTATATACTACGGGCCGTTGAATGCTTGAATCTGATTGGCTGACGAACGTTCTAAGGTGTGCAATTATTTTCAGGGAAGCTCACGGCGAACGTAGTTCCAGGCAGTTCTTGACCGCATTACAGTTCCGTATCACTTCGCCAATTTCAAAAGGTCTTACAACAACAAAATAACCAAACCCACAAGGACACTGGCCAAACACATAAATATAGTAAGCAATGGGATAAAAACGACAGATCAATTCCGTGTTTTGCCACAAAATTACGTTTTATTATGTACGTAAAGCACATACTCTATTTCTCCCGCTCTCTCTCCCTCACAGACACACACACAGTTTACAC
>JAFVLL020023187.1:58040-73801 GCA_021397915.2 Tor tambroides | reverse complement strand
GGAATTTAATGATGTTTTGCTCTGCTGATCACATTTAAGCTTCTGAAACAATGATGTTGTGCACCTGTGAGGTGTGTTTGGGTGATGCCGCTAGCTTCGGAGAGGGGGGCACGTTTTAAAGCGGCTTACCCACCTGTGTCACTCATTTGCATTAGATTTGATTCAACAGGAACCCTTGCCTAACCCTTGCTCAAATCCCTCTTTCTGTTCAACAGTTCATTCATCGTATCGTTCAGTACGTATATTGTATAGCACATACATGTTCATATTCGTGCAAATTGAAGGAAAACTGAGAAGTGTGCTAGGCTAAATGATAAAACAATAGATAGAGAGACCAGGGCTAGTTGTCCCAAAGGTTTTACTTTAGCTGTGAGTCAAAAGTCTACAAGAATAAAAATGTCATTACAATCCCAGTATCGTCATATTTTTGTAAAAAGCACACTGAACTGTACTGTGTTCTCAGGACAGGGATGTTTTTTCATAAACCCAAAGTCGGGGCAAGTTGTCACATGCGTTTTAAAAAATTTTGTTGGGAATGGTTTGGTAATTTTATGTTTAATAATCGTTTAACTGTTTGAATGTGGCTAAAAGCCTATAATAGGCTGTTTAATTGCAGGTTCCATTGTGACAACTTACCCCATTTAGCATGACAACATGCTCAGTAGCTTTTTTGTAGTCAAAATGTTGGTTGACTTTAAAGTTATTGTCATATTAGCTTCACCGACTATTATATGTACAATTACAGATTAAACATTCAACAATATAATAAATATAGTAATTCAACGTAGACAAAACAGCAAGATTTTACACATACAATTCTATAAAAGATTCTTTAAATGTATTTGTGATAAAAATTGTAAACGTTTTTGTGAGTCCATCTCACAAAATAAGTCATTATTGTAGTCAAGACCTTGTGTCTATGCATAAAACGACATAAACATAAATATTCACTGTGTGGCAACTAGCCAACGGTGTCTCTAACACTATTCTCAGTGAGGAAAAAAATTGTTACATTTAATGATGGTCTACTTTTGGGAAACTGGCTTCATATATGCACTAAAAACCGTCACTGAGCAAAAAAATATGCACAAAATTTTGCGAAGAACATACACTATGCCGCTTTTGTGCGCAAACAGAGAGATTTGATCTAATGCAGTGACATTCATACATTTGAAGTGCGATTTTAGTGTCCAAATAACTTTATGTACGTTATATTGTCAACCTGAGACGATTTAGGTGAACAAAAAAATATAACATTCTGGCCAACATTGTAGACATTCACGTTACACGAAAACTTGCACTGTACATTTTATATATATGTAGCTTCTCATAATAAATGCTACTTACATCGCAAGGCCATCCATCAGCATTATCATGCCATTCAGCGTCTGTGCGTCATGGGCATGGGAAACACGGGTCTTTGCCTCCATCTACTGGAGAAATGACACAAGTGATGAGAAACCAAAAGCATTATGGGTACGGCGTGGGTTAGTTTCATAAGGCTGCCGGAAGCAGCACTGAGGACGGTGTGTTTGTCAGTTACGAGTTTTACAGTGACCAGATAGGCATTGCGCAATTGCAAAAGAAATGCGCGTTCGTGATGCAGCGGTTCACGCGTTTGGCTGCACGTCGGGAACTCGCATTCTTGGCCTGTCCACGGAAGAGGAATATTGTGTCAATTAAACACGAAACCCATTGCCAACCATGGTGGCATCAACGCGTGCGCCCTCATGCCAGCTGCGCCGCCTCTCCAAAGCGCGCGTGGCATCACCTGCGCAGACCGTCTACGCCGTCTGCTGGTCAGCTGTGCAGACTTTATGGTAAAGATGCAGATAGGGAGCGTAAGGACACTGAGCATCCTGGCATCACAGTGGTGGGGACCCCGGATCCCATCACGTGGATCAGGAATAAGATTATCTTGTTTTAAATTGAATTGTATTTTGGCTTGAAGTTCAGTGTGGAGTTTAACAGTGGGGTGAAACAGGTTGGTATGATGATGTGGGGGCAAACGTTTCCCATTACGGGGAAAATCCAATAAATCATAAGCCTTTTTAGGGTTATTTTAGTTGGCAGAAAAGAAAAATGTGAAATGATTTGTTAAAATGTGAAGAAAAGAAAAAAACTTATGGTACCTGATGATATAAATATTAACTGAAATAAAAATATATATCTTTTACAAATTACAAATTTTATTTCAGCTAGTTTTTCATTTTAAAAGTCATTTTAAAAAACTATAGACATTAAAAAAAATCATAATGACTAAATTACTAAAAAAAAATTAAATGAAAACAAGCACACACACAAAAAAAAACCTTTTTGGCTAGTTGCTAAGGCATCATTTTCATTTTTATTTTAATGCACAAAAATAACTATAAAATAAAGTGAAATAAAAATTTAGAAACTATAGACATCTAAAAATATATATAAAAATGTGAAAAAACACAATGTTACTAAAACTTTAAAATTAAAAATGAAAACAGAAAAAAAAGTGAAAAGTACTTTATTTCAGGTAGAAGCCAAGGCAAAAACACAACAAAATTGTTAAAACATGAAATATAATCAAAATAACACTGGTCTTCTGATAATGATGTCTAGAGAGTAGCGTGGCCAATACATAAATAATGCAATTTAATTACAGCAAATGAGATTTCAGAACAAAAGCTTTTGAGAAATTAAATGAATGCTTATTTTACATGCTGATTAGTCAGTATAATAATGTTTAAAAAGAGAAATCAATATGATAATCTCTAAATGGCCAAATGCAGCCTGGCAGATATATGTGTTTATGAGTAATAAAGCACTAAACTGTGATTATGACTGACATCTCTATCCACAGGCAGCAGTCCATGTGTCTACTATGCTCTCCAAAGGCAAGTTTGATGAGTTGACGAGTGTGATGTCAAAAGAGGTTAGTTTGGTACAGTAAATTATTGGTTTGGCAAACATTTGAAGTCATATAAGGCCTATAAACATTTTTGTTCTGTTTACAGGCTGTTGACAATGGCAGAAAGCAATGTAAAACTCTGTCAGAGGCCCAACAAAGACATCTTGCAATTTCCCTCGATGACATTGTATTTCTGCTGCCTGAAGATGTTTCCATATTCTTTGACCAGAGCGGTGAGTCTTATGCAGAACCTTTAGAAATCTATAGCCTTTTAAAAATGATATGCTTGTGTTGTAACTTAAGGGATTTCTAAGGATACAGCAGACTTTCAGAAATATTCCCTCTGGTTAAAGTTTTTAATGATTACCCATAAATTTACACACAATGGCAAGAAATGAACAGAACACTCACTGCTGTTTGTGCTGTTGTTTTGCCTCCCAAGTGATGTCACTTCCTGGAGGTTGATGTCATTAAGAACTGGCTTTTGTTAAAGTGATATTACAACAAAAAAAAAAAAAACTAGAAATTGATTACGAATTAGAACAATACATTGTTTGAAATACTTGGTTAGAGAAAAAAAAAAAAAAAAAAAAAAAACACTGATAGATTTCTTCATTAGTAGTAAAAATTTAAAATTCACCCCATTCTCATTTAATTATATTACAACATTAGATCAACACATCTGATCATGATGGATGAGCAGTAAATTGAACATCTTTTGTTCTCCTAGGCAGAAAGTTTCTTTACATCACGATGAGGCTTTGGTATCTGTCCAGCGCAGATGTACCTGAGGACCCGGAGAGCACCCGCATCTTCAAGATGGACTTAACTGAAGGAGATGGTCCTCAAAAGAAGATCATCACAGCTGTGTACGAGTAAGTGTGCTGTGACAGAGTACATACATACATACATACATATATATATATATATATATATATATAAAATATGTATTATAGCATAGTATATATAGCATTATAGTATAGTATTATTGTAAGTGTGTGTTATATATTATATATTCATCAATATAATGGACTTATATTATAATATCACATTCAAAAGGGTACTAAAATAACCAAAACTAAAATAAAGTGTTTTTTAATGTCTGTTTTATACCATTTAAAATTACATACATTTAAATATTAAATATTTTAATGTAAAAAACAATAGACAAAAAAAAAAAAAAAAAAATTAAAAAAAAAAAAATTAAAACATTAAAATTAAACAGAAAATATAAAATTAAACACTATTTTCAGCTGCATGGCAAGGCCACATTTCTCATTTAGTTTCATGTACTAAACTAAAACTGTTTCAAAATAGGTATATAAAAAAAATACAAAAAATTATATATATATATATATATATATATATATATATATATATATATATATATTATATTATATATTATATATTATATATATATATATATATATATATATATATATATATATATAAAAACAAAAACAAATTTCAAGATGGACTTAAGTGAAGATGATGGTCCTCAAAAGATCATCACTGTCACATCACAGCTGTGATGTGACAAAGCTAGATATCAAAGACAAACCCAAAAAATCTAAATATTAAAAAAAAAAAAAAAAAAAAAAAATAAAAAAAAAAAAATTAAATTGCATAATTTTAAAGTAATACTTTAATTCTAAAATGTTACATTATATTAAATATATAATGGTACTATAAATAAGCATCATGTTTTTTATTCTTTACTTCTAATCTTTCTGATTTGGGGGTAAAATGTGAGCTGGACATTTTTTGTGACATTCATCCTATGTATATTTCAGTGTTGTAATCTCCTTTTATTTCTTTCTTTATGCACAGCTTATGTGACTTAATTGCTATACCCGCCTTAGTTTTCAGTCCAAACGCGCATATAGCGGCTGTATGTTTGGCACTCTAGAGTAAATTCCATATACAACTCCTTGAAAGAGTCACACTCAAAACATAATTAGAAGTCAAACGCTCTTCATTTCATCGCACTTGTAAACTGTCTCCGTGAAAGCACCTCGCGTGACAAATTCTCCTCCCCATAGACACAGATTTTGGTGAGCGCTGACGTAAACTGCACACAGCCATAAGTCTGACTGATGAATGCCAGCACAGCTTCAAATGATCTTAAATGTACTTAATGGATTTCTCCCTTATGACAGACATTTGTTTTCCGCAGTGCTTTGATGGATATATAGATGCTAATAGGTTCGCTCTCAGCTGTTTGCATGCTCCTCTCTTTCTCTCGTGTTTCAAAACATCTTTCCATCTGTCACATTAGCACGTTTTACTCGGCTGTCACTCAGCTAGAGTGCCGTCTCTAAGTTAACTTTGTGAAAGTGTCATACTTCAGATCACCCTAGTGTGGGTCTGATGTGACACGTTTTTTCACACCTCAGTCTTTTTTCTGTTGTGCGATTTGAGTTCTGACACCCTTTGAGTTTTTTCATCGTTTTATGATATATGAAATTACCCAGATTTTCCATAGCATTGCAATAGGGATACACCAGTGTTAAAAATTATGGATGGCCTAATTTTCAATATTACAAATCAATACTTCCCCCCCCCCCCCATTCTCATCAGGTACAATGCAACAACTTTCTCATAAGTAGTAATTTGTCAGTTTGACAATATCTGGTTGCTGGTTTTTGCTGTGGTTAATTACGGCAAAAAAGTAATGCATATTACTATATAGAATATATATTTTTCTAGTTATGCTCCGTTTTAACATTTCATCAACTAGATATTGCTCATGTAGTGTAAATTTTGCCTGCAAGCCAAAGTGAATCATTTGAGTCGAATCAGTCGAACCGGTTCACAAATGGGTTTAAATGATTCTTTGCGAAATCTGAGTCTGAATTTGAATCTCTGAGTCTGAATTTTGAATGTAAAACTCAGAATTCTGAGACAAGAGTCAGAATTGCAAGATATAAAACTCAGAAGTCTTTTTTCCTTTAAATTCTGAGTTTACATCACAATTCTGTTCCGCCATGGGAAAAAATAAAAAAGGTAATTGCAACTTTGTATCTCAGATTTTTTTTTTAACAATTGGGAGTTTCTATCTTACAATTCTGACCTTTCTTCACAAAATTGTGAGTTTATATCTAATAATTCTTATTTTACAGTATATCTCGCAATTCTGAAGAAAAAAAACAAAATGAGACAGAAACCCAGAATTGCGAGGGAAAAAAAATAAATAAATAAAAAAAAAAAAAAAGAAGTTTGAGAAAAATCGCAATTGCCTTTTTATTTTTGTATCCTGTGGTGGAAACAGGCTTGCATACTATTCAGCATTTCACAAAGAAAAAAAAAAAAAAGAAAAGAAGAAAAAAAATTAAGTACATTAAAAGGCATTTTCTGGTCTTTAAGGAAGTATTAACAGCTTGTAATTATGTGTTTGTTGAAGGTTTTATCATGAATTGACTGCTGGTGCTGATCCAGAGTGGACGGTGACCCGGATATGGCACTGGAAGCAACTAGAGTAAAAAAATAAATAAATAAATAAATAAAAAATAAAAAAAAACACCCACACAACACTCATAGGACCCCTTACAATTGACTTTACCAGACTAAACAAAAAAAAAAAAAAAAAAAAAAAAGGAACTTGTTTACACTTTATGCTTCATACATCCTGGGTGATTTGATCACAAATGGTCAGGTGAGGAACATCAATGTTTATAGCTGTTAGTAACGCGTTTCAAATGAGTCTCTTATGACTGGTTTTCAAAGGGAGGGTCTCTGACCGTCTCTTAAAGTTTAAAACCCTTTTTGTAATGCAGTAGTTGATTGACAGGTGAGTAGGTGCTTCACTGTTTCTACAATATCAGTTCACACATTCTGACTACAAATGTGGTTTAAGTGATCGGATCACAACATGTTTTGGATCCAGTCCTGTACTGTAGCACAGACCACTTGTGATCGGATCACCTGAAACAGATCTTAATTCCAGTAGAAACAAGGTCAAAGAATCACTCCCATGTTTCTCCAGCAAAAGCACTTCTACAGATTGTGTCGGAGCCGAGATGGGTCCAGAAAGCATTAGATAATTCAATAAAAGTATCCATTATAACAGTTCATTCTGCCTTGTCGTTTTGTGTTTTTTTTTTTCCAGTTATGTTTTTAAAAAAAAAAAAAAAAAAAAAAAAAAGTTCAGTTCAGTTGAAATGAATTGCATAAAGATAAATGAAGCCATTTTTTCTAAACCATTAATTTTCTGCATTTTCTTAAGCAAGTTTTACAACCAAATTGTCTATAATATGGACAACATTTAATTCTCATTACTGTAATGCAATGAGAAAGATCTGTCAGGATGTAGTCATTTTTCTTTTTTTATTAAAAATCAGTGTAAAATAAACTTATACAATAGGAATGAGATGAGATTGGTTTAAATGTGCCTTATTGTCATAAAACAAATCTCACAGCAACTCAAAATATCTTAAAAACAGGCTTCATTTTCTTGGCTTTTACAAAACATCTATGTTGATACTGGTGTCAATTTTTTTAAATTGTTACAGTGTTGCAAATGTCCTTGGGTCATGTAATTAATTAGGGCCAAAGTTTGTTACAGAGCTGTGTTTTCTGAGTTTCAAAAACAATTTCTGTGTCAAATCTTGGTCTAATGCACTTCCATTAAGCAGAGACTGGAATTAAACTGATACCTCAACAAGACAGTATTGAAAAAAAAAGTGTCACTTTTTTTCAGCTCAAGCAGACCACAAATGAGATTTCTGAGATTTGCAACAACACAAACAACCGCAATTAATTATGATATTTGATACGTTCGGATCATAGAGAACCACAGATGGTTGTTGAGACCAATTATCACCTAATTTAGATATTAAAATAAATCCTTTGTTAAACTGACAGGAAGACGTTCTCACCCATGTGTGGATGTCATCCTATTTCTGTGGAAAACTCTTTTATGGCATGTCATTGTTTATGCATTCATGGCTTTACAGGGAGTCATCGAATTATCATTGACTGAAATTCATTAAATCATTTAGAAATATGGCTGTGGGATTATTATAATTTTTGCAGGCAGTAATGGATTGTTCTGTTCAACTTGCGTGGGTGTTTTGTCACATGTGTGCAAACAAGTCATAATATGATTAACAGTGGATATCATACCTCCTGTTTCAATTGAAATAAATATGTTAATACCATATTAGGCAATTAATCACGCTGGCTTCAACTACAAGTGAACTGAACAAAAGAAAATAAAAGCATTAATGTGCTTTACAAAGCTATTTTGCACTCCTCTAGGCTTTTATCATGGATTAGGGACTCTGCTGTTGTTATTATTAATGTTTATTGTACTAAACATTAACTCGTATTTCTGATGTGTTATATTGATGTTGCCAAATTAGGCAGATGAATTCATTTCTGTACTCTTGTGCATTTAAAGTCAACACAAAATGCAGCTCAAAACCCATTTAATTTCTGTAATCTGATGTATTTTCAATTGACTTCATTTTAACTATAGAAAATGGATTGGGTTGTGAAAAGGTGCAGGATTTGTATTATTCAAGAGGTTACATGTGATACATGTTCAATGTATCACAAACAAAAGCGATTGAGATTTACTAGTCCAAGAGATATAATAATTTACCTGATAACCAGCAAAGGATTAGGTGTATACTAATATCCAGGCAGCAAATAACTAATATTATTCATAACAGATAACAACACTTGCCCAAACTGTATAGAGTAAAGCACACACACACACAAACTCCCACTTATCATCAGTGTGTGATAAAGTCCTTTGGGAGAAAACGGTAATTGACAGCAATCTCCATCTCTCTCAAACTCTAAATGCAGCATACGTCCTCTAAGTAAACTCAATAATGTTATCCTGGGAGGCAAAAATTCATTACTAAGCTGAGCTATTATTACGCTACGTTGAGGGCACTACTTATTGCAGTCAGGCCCGTTGCAGCACTTTGCTTCATTTGACAAGAGACTAAATTAAACAAATAACATGGCCGAAATTACCGCTGACCCAATAATGGATCTGAACTAATAAAATACTGCAGTTGCAGAAGTCATGAGGGTCTGAACCCACTTCATGTTGTAGTAATGATTACTAGTTTAGTGTGTCCACACTGATTATTGTTCAAACGAAACATTTTTCTGTGGGCAGTTTCTGCATTTATCAAATTACAGAAATAATCCCTTGAAAGGCACCAAGAGCTTTACATAACCTGCTTTAACTTGTTATTTTTTGGTGTTACTTACTCCTAAATGATCTGAATGAAAGCAAGCTTTGAATTATGGTGTCATCAGGGTTTTTAGACTTAACTAAAACTTAAACTAACACCATTTAAAAAAATAAATAAATAAATAAAATTCAAAACATTAATAAAAACTATAAATCAAAAAAAAAAAAAACTAAAAAAAAAAACAAAAAAAAAACTAAAATAACACTAGTTGTCACCAAGCATTGCTCACAAGTTGAAAATTTTCTTAAGGAACACACTTTTTAATGCAAGTCTTAATTTAATGGTGCATTATAAATAAATAAATCCCTGCTTAAGGACAAATAAAATACTCAGATTTTAGGTTTAATTTGCCTGTAGTTCACGGAGAACATTTCGAAAGCTTTCCACACATACGTCATCAATAGGATGTCTCATGGACGCCAACTTCCAGGCCTCCTCAAATGTTTCCTTGGCAACGTCGAGACCCACTTTTTGGAATATCTGTGCAATCTATAAGTGATATATAATATATCTTTAGTGCATCTGTAGTAATTGTTTGCACAGCCTAAACCCCTTTAAATTAAAATTTAACACGACTGTCATCCAAAACTCACCTCAACTCTAGTTCGAGGACTTAAAAAAAAAAACCCTCTTTTTCATGGACTCCGTATAAAGGGAATGCAGAGGGGAGTGCAGCAGATCATGTGCTGTTGCTTCATCTCCGTAGTTTGTCCTGTCACTGACACGTTTGATACGAGGAGCAGGTAGATCACTCCGTACTGTTGGCACTCCGTATGTGTGATCATCTATTAATGAGAGGCAATCAGAAGAAACTTATACAATTGTACTTAGTTTTCTAGTTGTGCAATTTTAATCCTGCAAGGCCTGACATAAAATAATTTAAAAAAAAAAAAAAAAAAAAAAAGGAACAGTTTAGAACCTTTATACAAAACATGTATAAAAAAAGTTTGCATGGTTTTTTTTTCATAATTTATCAATTTTTTTATCATATTTGATACATCAGGCTTTTATGGCTCATATAGTATGATAAAGTGAGAATATGGAGAGAAAAACAGCTCAAACTGGGGAAAAAAAAAAAAATATTTACTTGTAAATTGATGAGATCTTTATAACTGTAAAGCAGACTATACATAAAATTATATAAATATCAGTTGTCTTGGTAAGTATGTCTTAGTAAGATGATATTTAAATGCTTGGTTTTATGATGAGAATGAGAGATGAACAAATAAACATTCCTCAAAGACCTGATGATACAGTAGGCTTTAAAAGGTTAATCAACACCTTGGGGGGGAAAAAAAAAAAAAAAAAAAAAAAAAGCATGGAGGTCGTTTAAGCTTTGTGCAGCTTGAATACTTCAACAGTTTAAGAGGATTCAAAGGCTTTGTTTGCTACTCACCGGCAGAGAAAAGTCCACCCACGACAGCATTGATGAGAGAAGACGAGGTGATGAAGTTGTTCTGCACAGTTCTGGGCCAGGACAGGGTTTTTGGAGTCCTTCTGGTGCTTCCCACCTCAACCGGTTCCAGCTCTTCAGGTCTAATCAAAGGCTTCACAGTGCTGGATTCCTGGAGGTCTGTGCGCTGCATGTTAGCTGGGGCTGTCCAAGCCTTCCGCTCTATAAGACACAAGAGATAAATTAACATCTGACACACACTTATTCTACAGTTTCATTGTCTTGGTTGAGATTTCAAATATTTCAAGCCTAAATCAAACCAGTTAGCTAAGAGATTAATCAAAACATTCTAAACTTTGATTCGAAATAGAACAGTAATTGAAAAATCATAAGATGCCAAAATACTTTGCACTTGAATTTTTATGAGGTTTTTGGCAGATCTGTCATGATTTCAGAGACTCTGTGAGCAAGTGCAATTAATTTCACCTCCTGTGAGAATTTTCTGCTCCACCCTGTTGATAAACATTGTCTTTCCAATTAAGAAAATTGGAAAACTCCATAAAGTCAGTCAGTCTGTTTTTATTAACATCACAGTAATCCATAAGATCATCGAGCACTGGATCACTGATGATCATGTTAAACTGGTGGCAGACTTCCTTCAGATCCTCCTCATCGATTTTCCCTTGACCCTTCTGCAACACGAGACAGACAATTATAGCAGGTAAAAACTGGCTTGTAAAATTAAAGTTTTTTTGGGGGGGGGGGGGGGGGGGTTTGCCGTTCTGATAACTTTGCAGCATGTTTTCTTTAAAAATTATTAGTTAACTATGGTGAAATTCTGATGCTTGTAATATAAATCAATGAGATCTTTATAAACCCTTATAAAATGACAAATATCAGTTGTCACTCTATATCTCTCAATAATACTGTATGTCTGTATTTACTGGAAATCTTTTATGATCAAAACTCTTTAGTTTAAAAACATAATGCAATGCAATACAATGATGACTGGGAAATAAATAAATGTCCCTCAAAGGCTTAATGATCATATTTAATACTCACATTTAATATGATTTTTCTAAAAAAAAAATTATGTATGGATGATCAAGTTGCTTCAATCTAGTAAATGTTTATCTTGAAATATTACTAAAAATATAAAAGTTATTTTATAAAAATAAAAGATTTGACAGCAAAAAGACATGTAAACCACAACCTGAAGGTAGACTTTAACATTTACTGTATACTTTTTAAAAAAAAAAAAAAAAAAAAAAAGTACAATTTTGCTATAATTCATAACGTTTCAGCATACTGTACTTTGTTTTATAAATAAACGGGTAACTGTATAGTTTATTGGTGACTATATCAATACAACTCAGGCAACGAGAACAGCTTCTGACCTTGTCGTAGTATCTGAATGCTTCTAGTAATGAGCTGAAGTTCTGGTAGTTGGACTTCTTGAGGTGCTGGCGAACAGCGCTGATAAGCGCTCGCTGTCTGTCTTTGCCTTTCAGGTACTCGCCAGGTGGAGTTTGATGCAGCTGGTCACCTACACCCAAGGAGAAACAGGAAGAACTACAACTACTTGATGAATCTCTCAAAACCAGTCAAGAACAAATATAAAATAGGCTTCATTTACTTGATTTAAAATACAATGAATGTTTTTGAGTTTTGTTTAAAACTGATTATAGAAAAGTCCAAGTTGAAATTTCCCAACAATGTTTTTCACACCAAGCAAGAATAAACCATAAATTCTCTGCAATACTGGCTGCTAATTTATTTCTGACATATCAAACTCTGAATGTGACAGACAATTTAAATTACCAAAGCTGTCAGGTTTCATCAAGACTCCAAATGTGTGATCACTGGGAACGTTTAATGTCTCTGCAATTCTATAAATTAATGCACAGACAGAAAAGATGATTTACACAGTGGCAGAAACTGTGAAAATATCATTAGTATTTAACAAAAACGCTCTTAACCATGACTTACGGATCATGAACTTTGCCTGTTTGTGGCTGAGTCTTCTCTCTGAAGTCGTCACAGCGTTTCGAAACTAATTTTGCGCTGTTGTGCCTGAAGACATGAAGATTAATTCATTGTTCATTTCTGATAATGTTGTCATTCACATTGCCATATTAGTTGTCATTAGGGGCTTATTTAGAAAATTTGAAACAAAATATGGATTGTCATTATAAACTGAACACTGAAGATTGCAGCCATTCATAATAGCTGTCAAAATAGTAAAAATTACAATGCTGTTACCTTTCTGGAGGCATAATGTTATCCCAAAATATATTCATTTAGCTACAAATGACGATGCAATTAATCTCTGATTTTCTCTACCCTTGTGCTAGGATTGAGAGTGGGGCGAATGACCCAATACTCCCCTACAGAGAGCGAGAGAGAGAGAGAGATTTACTTTGATGGTTTTAATTGTAAAAAAACAACAAAAAAAAAAAAAAAAAAAACATCTTGTTTTCAAGAAAAAAAAAAAAGTGAATTAACTGTTAAAACAATAATTATTGTTTTAAAAAGGCTTATAAAAAGTACTAAATATGAAAAATACATGACTTTAATATAACTTTAGTGAATTTCAAAGGTTAAATGTAAAATAGCAAAATGTAATAATAATAATAATGACTCTGAATACAAAATTATAATCCTCCATGTTATGAAAATAAAAAAAAATATTTGCGATAAGCGTTGTTCTGATTGGTCGATTTCTCTCCGACGAGTCTGACGTCAGATCCAGTCATCCGATCAGTCAGCATCAGTTTTGATGCAAAAGGGGAAGTTGGGAGGAACCGAGAGGAAGGTACGTGTCTCTGGGCTTTAAACATTTGTATGGTTATGTTAATTTGAATGTTTATTGCTTTGTTTCTTAAATAAGCCATGCTGTTGCTCAGTTATTTCTGATGTCGTGCTTTATAAGGGTTTATTTAGGAGCTGTCACGCTCAGGGTTGTGCGTGTGCGCATAACTCGCGGCCTGTTTTTCTCTTAGCATTAGCACCATTAGCTTTCGGGAAGCATTTGAACCGGAGCATCTGAGAAACTGACAGACCCGTTAAAGTACCGTTGAAATCACCGTCGGAACACGATTGACATTGAGTTGACTGTTTACATGTGTGTATTAGAGAGAAAGACAAGGAGACATACAATATTATTAGCACAGTTAGCATCACAAGCTAACAGGCAGCTCCAGCTTCGTATTATAACATTAAATACATTTGCTATTAAATAATTAAGTGATTTTATTTTATTATTACTCTGAAATTTAAGTTGCCTACTAAATTATACAGTAAACACAATATTAACCGATCAAAACTGCTGCGGTTTGTTTTGAAGAGCCAGGTTGTGCTGCAAGCCAAATAAGTCATGTTTTATCAATAATGTTTATTTAATTTGAGCATATACTATCAATTCTGACATGAAACGTAGATAAATTGCTATTATCGCCTTTTTAAGGTAAAAGAGTTTAGAAGCCATCAAAAACGGGGATTGATCATTAGTGTCAATAATAGACCTGCGTTTTGCACTGTCACTCTGTCTCATACTTTCTATATCACATAAGATATATAACAGGGTTGAATGTAAAATATGTATGGCCTAGAATGTAATGTAGGCTTTGGGAGTTGATGAACCAGAGAGGCAAAGGGACTTGGGCTGTGTTTGATTAGCATATCACCACATTATTCATACTGTTTCTGCAGTATACACAGTATGTGCACATTATGGAAGTTTTCTTCTAAGTGACCTACAATATTTTTGGAAAGTATACACCAAAAAGTGAACAACTTGTATGTCCATGTTAGTTCAGTGTGTAGGCACAAAGTCAAATTAAGGAATTAGAAAGTGAAAGAAAACACTGATATCGATGATGTAAATGTTCTTGTTCTTGCTCTGACCACTTACTGCACATTTTTGTCTACTATTCTTAATTTTTTTCTGTGGTTACTGCTTATGGGCTTTTTCTTATTGTTTCCTTACGTTACTACTAAAAACAGTTGACCGTAAACAAACCTTTGGAAGCCCATTTCTACCACATATGAAGAAACATGCATTGCTAAATCGAAATATTAGATAAGTCAAATTTATAACATTAATTTCAAAAATAGATAAAATGACATGAAGTGTTACATTTTTGTAATAAATTACTTGTAATTATGACTCTTAATTTCAGCTTTTCAGTTGACAATTATGACAATTCCATAATTTTGACATTGTCATAATATAATTTTTTTATTTCATGAAAATGACACGGTCATAGCTTCATTTTTTTTAATGTCATAATTATGACTGCCAATTTCACTTTTTGTTTCATAATTCTGACTTGTCATAATTTCATGTTTCATGGCATAATAATGCATTTCTCAGTTATCATTTAATGAAGATTTTCTCATGTGGAAGAAACGACCTTCCATAATATACAGTATTCAGTATGTAATAAGCTATTATTTCATTCCTATCATGGCTTTGGTTTTTGTTTGTGGTGTTTAAGGACAGAAGACTGATGTCACTGGGTTTTGAGGTCAAAGCACAAAGGATATTTAAGGCTTAACACAGTGGTAGTTCCTAAACAATGTCTGTTGTCTATGATTTAGTCATGTGACCGCATTGGTATGGATGCAACTGATGGCATGACAAACTACACAATAGATGTTCTATCTGTATCAGTGGTACAGTCTCATACATTACAATATATGATCTGAAGATCTGGGTCTCAATTTGTAGGATTATGCATATTACAGAATATGGAATTGCATATTGTTACTAATTGGCCACCAATGTATATTGTGCATCTATTGTCATCCTCAGGTTGTATTAGGCTAACCAAGACACCCCTGATATATTACATTACGTAATAGTGTTAACTTACGAGTGATACTAGATTATTAATGTTTTTTTCCACAGATCTGGGAGTGACCGTTTGAGAAGCACCTCTTGACTTCAGTACAGGAGATTGGGGCTTAAGGTCATGGCAGGAAGAGGAGGAGCAACGAGACCTAACGGGCCGAACGCCGGCAACAAAATCTGTCAGTTCAAACTAGTGCTCCTGGGAGAGTCCGCTGTGGGGAAGTCAAGTCTAGTCCTTCGCTTTGTAAAAGGACAGTTTCACGAGTTTCAGGAAAGCACAATAGGAGGTAAGAGATACATATCGTTGCCTGTGTATAATAAGGAAGGGCAAGGGCAGATTGACCAAAATCATGTATTATGTTAATGGTATATCACTAGTATAATATAACTAACTTAACGGGGGGGGGGGGGATA
>JAFVLL020023187.1:29889-57940 GCA_021397915.2 Tor tambroides | reverse complement strand
CTCGTCAGTAAAGCCGGTTCCTTGATTAGCGGTAAATCTCCATCACCTGTTTTCAAATGGAGCGGCGTTTAATACACGGAGCCATAGATCACTGACAAGCTACGCAATATCGCGTTCATTATCGAAGGCGATTCATCTGCGATAATGAAAGCGATATTGCGTAGCTTGTCAGTTATCTACGGTTCCGTGTATTAAATGCAGCTCCATTTGAAAACAGCTGATGGAGATTTACCGCTAATCAAGGAACCGGTGTCCTGACATTTTAGCCTACCCGTCAGATTTGCCTACCGGGGCTTACTGCGCATGCGCACATCAATATTTCGTCCTTTTTCTCACGCTGAAAAACAATATTTAATGCATCTTCATTACTGTAAGGGGTAGGTTTAGGGTTGGGGTAGGTGTAGACGTTAATAAAACACAATCTAATTACTGTTTTAATGGGAGGCATGACAATCTGACAGGGTATGCTACATCGACAGAACACCGGCTTTACTGACGAGATGCGCATGCATATCGCCCAGTCCTAACCACAAGTGTGTGTAGAACTTTTCCATTACCTGATGGGACACAGTTATAGTGTTGTAAAAATGCAAGTGTTTACATAGCTTTATTTTTATTTGAAATACTTTGCATTTTAAAATCAACTTCTAAATGTCTAATGTTCAGTATTCCCTATAACATGGCAATTTCATTTTGGTGCTTCTAATTAAGTGACATAAAAAGCAGTTGCAAATGTTGTACAAAATAAAGATTACCAATAAAACGTGCAACACTTTGTTTTTCTACCAAATTATATCATATCTAATTAGCCTATTATATTAATATTTAACTTACACTGAAAGGTTTCCGTGACCTCTCGGCAAAAAGTCTCACGATTTATTTCCAGAACATGATGCATGATGGGATACACTAATAGCTCTCCGGGGGAGTATTCGAGATTCAGTGTGCATTAAGAGCACTGCGCTTTGGCGTTTTTAAGACTTGGGACAGTCTTGCGCACTTACTTCCTGTCGCGCGCACACGCTCTCAAGTGGCCAAGACCGCAAGTGTGGTTATTTGGACAAAGGGACTGTTCACGTAGCATAAACTTTGCATGCCAGCCAAATTGAATCATTTTTGAGTTGATTCTTTTAAGTGAATCAGTCGAACTGGTTCATAAATGGGTCTGAATGATTCTTTACCAAATCAGAGTCTGAATTTGAATCGATTTGAGTCTGAATTGTGAATGTAAACTCAGAATTGTAAGACAAAAAAGTCAGAATCGTGAGATATAAACTTTTTTTTGCAATTCTGAGTATTTATCTCACAATTTTGCCTTTTTTATATATTTTGACTGAGTTTATATATCAGATTTTTTTTTCTTCTGAATTCTGGATTTACATCTCTCAGTTATGTTCCACCATGGAATAAAAAATAATTGCAACTTTGTATCTCAGACTTATAAGTTTTTCTCACAATTGTGAGATTATATCTTACAATTATGACCTTTCTTCTCAAAATTGCGAATTTATATCTAACAATTCTTATTTTATATCTCACAATTTTGTGAAATAAATTGCAGCTACCTTTTTATTTTTGTATCCCATGGTGGAAACAGGCTTCCATACTATCCAGTGTTTCAGAAAGAAAAAAGAAAGTACATTAAAGGTATTTTCTGGTCCCTAAGGAAATATTAACAGCTTATGTGTTCGTTGAAGGTTTTATCGGGAGTTGACTGCTGGAGCTGATCCAGAGTGGACGGTGACCCGGATATGGCACTGGAAGCAACTAGAGTAAAACACACAGAACCCCTCACAATACACTTTACCAGACTAAAATAAACACCTTGTTTTCACTTTGTTTGATCCATCCTGGGTGATTTGATCACAAACTGTCAGGAGAGGAACATCAGTGTTTAGAGCTGTTAGTAACTCGTCTCAAAAGACTCTCCTATGACTGGATTTCAAAGGGAGGGTCTCTGAGCATGGCCCTGTCCCAAATGGAACACTTCATGTGCACTTGCGGTCTTATGGACTTGCAATGGCCGTCGCGTGTCCGTTAAGTCCACGAGACTGTAGGGTGTCCCATTCGTCATTTTAGCATTCAGAAGGGTGCTCGAGCGCCCCCTTTGCGGCTGCTATGCGCCCTCGATACACATTTCTGCCGAGCCCACTCTGGGGCGAGCTTCGTGGCAGACTTCTGCCCGACAGTCAAAGCGGCATTACGTCACGAAAGTGTGGACTCAAAGGAAGACCGCAAGGATTTAGGGTGCCATTTGGGACAGGGCCCATCTCTTAGAGTTTAAAACCCATGTTGTAATTCAGTGGTTGATTCACAGGTGAGTAGGTGCTTCACTGCTGCTATATCAGTTCACACATTCTGACTACAAATGTGATTTAAGTGATCTGATCACAGCACCTTTTGGATCCACTCCTGTACTTTATGTACTGTAGCACTGACCACTTGTGATCTGATCACCTGAAACAGATCTTAATTCCAGTATAAACAAGGTCAAAGAATCACTCCCATGTTTCTCCAGCAAAGTCACCTTTACATCCACAAGTAACAGATTGTGTCAGAGCTCAGATGGGTCCAGAAAGCACTTGATATTTCAATAAAAAACCATTATAACAGTTAATTCTGCCTTGTCATTTTTTTGTGTTATGGTATTTTTATTTTTGTTGTTTTGAAAAAAAAGTTTAGGTCAAAGTTTAGTTCAATTGAAATTGATATTGTAAACGTATTGCATAAAGACAATGAAGCCATTTTTTTTTCTCTGAACCACTGATTTTCTTAAATAAGCAAGTTTCCCATCCAAATGGTCTATAATGTGGACAAACTTTAATTCTCATCACTGTAATCCAATGAGAAAGATCTGTCAGGATGCAATGATTTTTCTTTATTAAAAATCAGAGTAAAATAAACTCATACAATGCGAATGAGATGAGATGGCTTTAAATGTGCCTTACTGTCATAAAAATCTAACAACATCTCAAAATATTTCGAAAACAGACTTCATTGACTTGTCTTTTACAAAACATCCATGTTGATATTGGTGACTTTAGTCTATTTTAAAAAATGTTACAGATGTCCTTGGGTCATGTGATTAATTAGGGCCAAAGTTTGTTTCAGAGCTGCATTTTCCAAGTTTCAAAAACATAATTTCTGTGTCAAATCATGGTCTAATGCACGTCCATTAAGCAGAGACTGGAATTAAACTGATATCTCAACAAAACAATTCTGAAAAAGTCACCCTTTTTTTTTCAGATCAAGCAAATGAGATTTGCGACAAGATAAACAACCACAATTAATTATGATATTTGATATGTTTGGATCATAGAGAACCACAGATGGTTGTTGAGACCAATTATCACCTAATTTAGATATTAAAATAAATCCTTTGTTAAACTGACAGGAAGACGTTCTCACCCATGCGTGGATGTCATCCTATTTCTGTGGAAAACTCTTTTATGGCATGTCATTGTTTATGCATTCATGGCTTTACAGGGAGTCATCGAATTATCGTTGACTGAAATTCATTAAATCATTTAGAAATATGGCTGTGGGATTATTATAATTTTTGCAGGCAGTAATGGATTGTTCTGTTCAACTTGCGTGGGTGTTTTGTCACATGTGTGCAAACAAGTCATAATATGATTAACAGTGGATATCATACCTCCTGTTTCAATTGAAATAAATATGTTAATACCATATTAGGCAATTAATCACGCTGGCTTCAACTACAAGTGAACTGAACAAAAGAAAAGAAAAGCATTAATGTGCTTTACAAAGCTATTTTGCACTCCTCTAGGCTTTTATCATGGATTAGGGACTCTGCTGTTATTATTAATCTGCTTATTGTACTAAACATTAACTCATATTTCTGATGGGTTATATCGATGTTGCCAAATTAGGCAGATGAATTCATCTGTGTACTCTTGTGCGTTTAAAGTCGACATGAAATGCAGCTCAAAACCCATTTAACTTCTGTAATCTGTGACAGGATAGGCAAGTGTTGGGCAGGACTTCATTTGAACTATAGAAAATGGATTGGATTGTGAAAAGGAGCAGGCTGTGTATTAATGAAGAGGTTCATGTTCAATGTGTCAAACAAAAGAGATTGAGATTTACTAGTCCAAGAGATGTAATAATTTACCTGATAACCAGCAAAGGAATAGGTGTATACTAATATCCAGGCAGCAAATAACTATTATTATTCATAACAGATTACAACACTTGCCCAAACTATATTGGGTAAAGCACACAAACACAGGCTCCCACTTATCATCAGTGTGTGATAAAGTCCTTTGGGAGAAAACAGTAATTGACAGCAATCTCCATCTCTCTCAAACTCTAAATGCAGCATACGTTCTCCAAGTAAACTCAATAATGTTATCCTGGGAGGCAAAAATTCATTACTAAGCTGAGCTATTATTACGCTATGTTGAGGGCACTTCTTATTGCAGGCAGGCCCGTTGCAGCGCTTTGCTTCATTTGACAAGAGACTAAATTAAACAAATAACATGGCCGAAATTACCGCTGACCCAATAATGGATCTGAACTAATAAAATACTGCAGTTGCAGAAGTCATGAGGGTCTGAACCCACTTCTCAGTGTAGTAATGATTACTAGTTTAGTGTGTCCACACTGATTATTGTACAAATGAAACAAACCTTTCCAGAGGCAGATTCTGCATTTATCATATTAATCCCTCGAAAGGCACCTAGAGCTTTACCTCACCTGCTTTTACTAGTCATTTTTTGATGTTACTTTCTCCTAAACGATCTGATTGAAGACTAACTTTGAATTATGGAGTCACCAGGGTTTTTAATAGTTAACTAAAACTTAAACTAAAACCATTAAAAAAAAAAAAAAAAAAAAAAAAAGTTGTTACTTTAAATAAACTTGAACAAAAAAAAAAAAAATTAGGTAAAATTAAGGTAAAGGTAAAATTAATAAAGTTAAGATAGACAAATAAAAATGACAGAAATGCAAAAAAAGTATTAAACTAAAATGTAAATGAAAAGAGAAAATATAAAAATCAAGTAATTCCTAAGATTAATAAAAACTAATCAAATAAAACTAAAAAACACTGGGTGTCACCAAGCATTGCTTGCAAGTTGAAACTAATTTCTTAAGGAACACACTTTTTAATGCAAGTCTTTATTTAATGGTGCATTATAAATAAAATTTAATTAAAATACTCAAATTTTGTGTTTAATTTGCCCGTAGTTCACCAAGAACATTTCGAAAGCTTTCCACACATACGTCACCAGCAGGATGTCTCATGGACGCCAACTTCCAGGCTTCTTCAAATGTCTCCTCAGCGACATGGAGACCCACTTTTTGGAATATCTGTGCAATCTATGAGTGATATATGCAATATCTCTTTAGTCCATCTGTAATCATTGTTTGGACAGCCTAAAATCCCTTTAAATCATAATGCCACATGACCGTCATCCGAAACTCACCTCATCTTTGGTGCGAGAACAAAAAAACTCTTTTTCATGGACTCCGTAGAGGGAATGCAGAGGGGGGTGCAGCAGATCACGTGCTGTTCCTTCGTCTCCGTAGTTTGTCCTGTCGCTGATACGTTTGATACGAGGAGCAGGTAGATCAGCCCGTACAGCTGGTACTCCGTATGTGCGATCATCTATTAAAGAGAAGCAATCGCAAGAAACTTTAAGTTTCATTTTCTAGTCGTGTAATTTTAACCCAGCAAAGCCTGACATATGAAATAAAAAAAAAAATAAAAAAAATTCTATGTTGATATAAAATATAATGGTATATTGAACCTTTTGAAAAAAATAAGCCTATATATAGTTTGCATGTGTGTTTTTTGTTGAGTATCATATTTTAGTATGATATAGTGTAAATATGGAGGGGAAAAACAGCTCAATTTTATTCAAAGGCTCAGAGAAAAATATGCAGTTTGGTGCAGATACTGATATTTTTATGACCAAAAAGTAGGATGAAATTGAGATGCTTGTAATGTAAATCAATCAGATTTTTATAACAGTAAAGCAGATGATACATGAAGTTATATAAATACTGGTTGTCACTCTATATCTCATAATATCTAAATGCTTAGTTTTATCAAAGATGAATAAGAGATGAACAAATAAACATTCCTCAAAAGCCTGATGATCATAATTTCTTTTTTTTTTTTTGTAAATATGTCTGGATAATCAAGTAAAATCAAATCAAGTCCAGCTAAGTTGCTTCAGTCCATTAAGTGTTCATCTTGAAATCTAAAAGTTATTCTTACATTTACCTCATAAAAATCAGATCAGATTTCACAGTAAAAAGACACTTGAACCACAAGCTGAAAGTTTGTAAAACTGTACTAAACATACTTTTACTTGCTAAAAAAGTATAAACTATAATCAAACAGACGACAGAAGTCATGTTGTAGATTGTGTGCAACAGGTTTATCAGAAAAGTTTCAAATATGATACAGTAGGCTTTAAAGGTTAAGCAACACCTTGAAAAAAAGCATGGAGGTTGTTTTAAAGCTTTATGTAACTTGAATACTTGGGCAGTTTAAGGAGATTCAAATGTTTTGTGTGAGACTCACCAGCTGGGGAAAGTCCACCCACAACAGCATTGATGAGAGAAGACGAGGTGAAGAAGTTGTTCTGCACAGTTCTAGGCCTAGACAGGGTTTTTGGAGTCTTCCTGGTGCTTACCACCTCAACCGGTTCTAGATCTTCAGGTCTAATCAAAGGCTTCACGGCGTTGGATTCCTGGAGGTCTGTGCGCTGCATGTTAGCTGGGGCTGTCCAAGCCTTCCGCTCTACAAGTTTAGAGATAAATTTAAAATATTTCAAACCAATTAAGCTTGGAGACAAATCAAAACATTGATTTGAAGCAGAACAGTATTTGAAAAAACATAAAATACCAAAAGACTTTGTACTTGAATTTTTATGAGGTTTTGGTAGATCGGTCATGACTTCAGAGACTTTGTGAGCAAGTACACTTAAATTCACCTCCTGTGAGAATTTTCTGCTCCATCCTGTTGATTGGCAGTTTGTCTTTCCAATTAAGAAAATTGGAAAATTCCATGAAGCCGATCAATCCGTCTTTATCAACATCACAGTAATCCATGAGATCATCAAGCACTGGGTCACTGATGATCATGTTAAACTGGTGGCAGACTTCCTTCAGATCCTGCTTATCTATTTTCCCTTGACCCTTCTGTAACACAAGACAATTATAACAGGTAATTGGCAAAACTGGCTTGCAAAATAAAGAATCGATTCTAGATTATTTTTTGCTTTGATGAAGCATACTTTTATTCAGAAATTAATGGTTAACTATGGTGAAGTTCTGATAGCTTAATCAATGGTAACACTATTCTCAACCAATTCTCACTATTAACGACCATGCATATTACTAGCATACTGGCTGTTTATTAGTACTTATAAAATACTTAATCCTACCCCACTCCTAAACTTAACAACTACCTTACTAACTATTAATAATTAGTTAATAGTGAGAATTGCACCTTAAAATAAAGTGTGGCCAAATCAATGAGATCTTTATAACAGTATACCAGACGTCTTTGCATGAAATTATAAAAGATTAGTTGTCTCTCTCTCTAAATAATACTGTATTGATATTTAAAAGCTTAGTATTCTGATCAAAGCTCTGTAGTATCAAAAACTATAATGCAATGCAATACAATAATGATTAAGAAACAAATGAATGTTCCTCAAAGGCCTAATGATCAAATTTGATACATTTTAACATGAAAAAAAGATGATGTATGGATAATCAAGTTAACCTGTAAGTTGCTTCAGTCCAATAAATGTTCATCTTGAAATATTACTAACAATATAAAAGTTATTCTTGTTTACTTTATAAAAATCAGTAAAGATTTCACAGCAAAATTACATGTGAAACAAGCTGAAGGTGGACATTTGTACAACTATACTAAAAGGCCTTTTACTTGCTAAAAAAAGCACAAGACAGACCATCAAAGAAAAGTGGGAATTGGTAAAACTGGCAATGAGCAGTTTAAGCAATTAAGCAATGAGAACAGCTTCTGACCTTGTCGTAGTATCTGAATGCTTCGAGTAATGAGCTGAAGTTCTGGTAGTTGGACTTCTTGAGGTGCTGGCGAACAGCACTGACCACGGCTCGCTGTCTGTCTTTACCTTTCAGGTACTCGCCAGGAGGAGTTTGATGGAGCAGGTCACCCACACCTGAGGAGAAACGGGAAGAACTACAAGTGGTTGAATCTCTCAAAACCAGTCAAGAACATACCCCACAAATATGCATAACTGTCATGAACATAGGCTTCATTTAAAATACAATGAATGTTTTTGAGTTTTAATTATAGGAAAGTCCAAGTTAAAATTTCCCAACAATGTTTTTCACACCAACCAAGAATAACCCATAAACTCTCTACGATACTGGCTGCTAATTTATTTCTGACATATCAAACTCAGAATGTGACAGACGATTTAAATTACCAAAGCTGTCAGGTTTCATCAAGACTCCAAATGTGTGATCACTGGGAGCGTTTAATGTCTCTGCAATTCTATAAATTAATGCACAGACAGAAAAGATGATTTACACAGTGGCAGAAACTGTGAAAATATCATTAGTATTTAACAAAAAATGCTCTTAACCATGACTTACGGATCATGAACTTTGCCTGTTTGTGGCTGAGTCTTCTCTCTGAAGTCGTCGCAGTGTTTGGAAACTAATTTTGCGCTGTTGTGCCTGAAGACATGAAGATTAATTAATTGTTCATTTCTGATAATGTTGTCATTCACATTGCTATATTAGTTGTCATTAGGGGCTTATTTAGAAAATTTGAAACAAAATATGGATTGTCATTATAAACTGAATACTGAAGATTGCAGACATTCATAATAGCTGTCAAAATAGTAAAAATGACAACACTGTTACCTTTCTGGAGGCATAATGTTATCCCAAAATATATTCATTTAGCTACAAATGACAATGCAATTCATCTCTGATTTTCTCGATTGTTGTGCTGGGACTGAGAGTGGGGTGAATGACCCAATACTCCCCTACAGATGGTGCTGTGTGTGTGTGTGTGTGTGTGTGTATGTGTATATAATATAGATTTTTTTTCTCTTTTTAAAGCCTCTTCTGCTCACCAAGGCTACATTACTTGATCAACATAAAATAAGAATATTACTAAATTTAAAATAATTGTTTTCTATTTGAATATAAAATGTAATTTATTCCTGTGATACAAAGCTGAATTTTCACCATCATTACTCCAGTCTTTAGGGTCACATGATCCTTCATCATTCCAATATGCTGGTTTGCTGTGCAGTAATTATTAATGCTCAATTATTAATAATGGTTCTTATTATCAATGTTGAAAACATTGTTTGCTGGTTAATATCTTTGTAAAAAAAAAAAAAAAAAAAAAAAAACAACCTTCAGGATTTTTGATGATTAGAAAGTTCACTCAATCACCATTTATTTGAAAAAATTTTTAACATTATAAAACGTATTTACTGCCACTTTTGATAAATTTAATACATCCTTGCTGAATAAAAAAAAATAAAACAAACCTGAAAATTTTAAATAGCAGTGTAACGGTTTTCACAAAATATTAAGCAGAAAAACTTTTTTCAGCATTGAGAAAAATAATGCTTCTGGAACACAAAATCAACATATTAGAATGATTTCTGAATGAGTGTGTGTGTGTACACACACAATTTTAATTTTTTCAAAAATGTTTACATTTAACAATATAAATAATTAAATTTAATCTGAAAATAGAAATCAATGCTAATAAAATTGCTGTATGTTTAGACAAAACATACGGTAAGTTAAGGTGCATATGTGTGTATATATTTACATTAGTGAGTCACAGGGCCACCGCAGAGATCTGGAGATGGTTCTCCCATCATTGTAATGCGGCGTTGGGAAACCAAACCTACTATCTCTCCTATAGTGATTGCAATTGTACTTTCTGTCCACACGCTCTCCTGCAACAACAAAGAGACAAATGCAGCCGAAAACTGTCCATCTGCGTTTTCTGAAATGATGCCAAAATAAGCACAAGAGAAAAAAAACAACAACAACAACAAAAATGGAAAGTTTAAGCAAAGACTAAGACCTCTAAATGGGCTGCATTCTGACTGACCTACAAAATAGGATCCGTGTGAGCGAACATAGAGCTGATGTCCCTCATCCGCTTCCTTCTTCACCTGATGTGTGGTTTTGGGTGGATTGATGACCTCACCGCCTTTAGATACTGCATTTAAAAGAATGAACAGATTAGCTGTTTCTTTTGATTATTGAGTCTATACATGACTATGCTAGTGAGGTTTCACTATTACACTTACACTGGAGCGTTGTAACACCAAAAGTGGTTTTCTCAGCATCGAGCCAGCTTGGTAAACCAGGGCCTTGAACTCCTGACCTCCCAAGAGGAGCTTTCTGATAGTTGGCATAATTGACTTCATGAAGATGACGCAGCCTCTCTTGGAAGCGTGTTTTTGGTGCAGGATTGATCACTAATCCAGCCTGAAAATGCGTGCATGCAGTGAACAAACACATTTTTTTTTTAACTATTACATTTGCAACAAAGCCCAAAAGTTGCCAATGTGCTTCTAACTGAAAAAGAAAATAAAAGCTCATGAATAAATAGTTTTCAATTGGTTTCAAAAGTATTTTGATTTTGAGATTAATATGACTGGCTTTGTGTGAAGTTAAAACAGTGTAAACATGAAGCAATAAGAACAAATATGGTCACTAAAACAATTTTGACATGATGACTGTCTTACATTAATGGATGATTTAGTGTTCACACCATGGACTAGTGTGCTGGCAATATCAGGATCATTTGCTTTTCCATGGAAGACCCGAACTGTCCCAACGGGCGGCCGAGCAGAATTGACAAACTGTCTCACCACAGGTGGAGTTACAGTCTGTAAGTAAATAAATAAATAAATATATATATATATATATATTTTATACAATGCCAGTCAAAGGTTTGGTTTTTCAAAACTTTTATATACACACACATGCACAAAATGGTTTGGTACAACAATTTACTGCTTTTAAAAAAACTGAAAAAGTATATATATATATATATATATATATATATATATATATATATGTGTGTGTGTATATATATATATATATATATATATATATATATATATATATATATATATATATATATACACACACACACACACACACACACACACACGTGTGCTGTCAAACGATTAATCGCATCCAAAATAAAAGTTTGTTTATATGTATATATGTATACTTATATATATATAAAGACACACACACAGCATGTTTTGAACGATTAATCGCATCCAAAATAAAAGTTTGTTTACATAATGTGTGTACTGTGTATACTTATGTATATATAAAGACACACACACAGCATGTTTTGAAAATATTTCCATGTATATA
This sequence comes from Tor tambroides, assembly GCA_021397915.2. Lineage (NCBI taxonomy): Eukaryota > Metazoa > Chordata > Actinopteri > Cypriniformes > Cyprinidae > Tor > Tor tambroides. The sequence continues at coordinate 46,534 of JAFVLL020023187.1, read as the reverse complement.
TTTATATTCATATAATTTATATTACATATAAATATTTAATATATAAACATAACATTTTTCTTAAATATATAAATGCATGTGTATGTATTTACATACATAAATATACACAGTACACACACATACTACGTAAACAAAAACTTTTATTTTGGATGCGATTAATCGTTTGACAGCACTAATATATATCACACATACATACACACACACACCAGTTAGTAACTTAGCCTAGAAGAAAATTGGAGAATGACCCACCCCTGTTGTAATTTCTTGCAGACAAGTCTTAGTTGCGTCACCAACTGGAATGAGCTTTCCTGCCTTTCAATGGAAATTATTATACATCAAAACTCCGTAATATTTGTAGCATTATTATAGTCGACAAATCTATGTACAAGATCAAAACTTCCTCTGAAAAATAATTAACTTTAGCCATACCGCGCGGATGTTTGGAAACGTGTCTCTGCGTCTCCAGGTGGATGAATTCCGCTCTATGAGACTCATGCCTACACACTCACACATTTAAATGCAGATTTATTTACAGCCAATTAACTATCCAAACAAAACAACAACTTTACAACAGCAGCACTAATTACAAAGCCTTACAAACACGTAACAGTGTTTGTTTACCTTCCGTTACCTGACAACGCGCTGAGAGGAAATGCGGCGTCAAGTTGATAATGACGCCAGTCTCTCAGACTTCCACCTGTCAGAAAGTCGATTTCCAAATTAAGCGTGTTTATTTTATATTCTAAAATTATCCTATGTCTTTTGTCTACATGCACCAAAGACCTAAGTTGCCAATGCGCTTTTAATTAAAAAAAAAATTCCAAGTCTTGTTTTCAAGAAAAAAAAAAGTGAATAGTTGTTGTTTTAACACATTGTTGTTTTAAAAAGGTTCATTAACTACTAAATACGAATAAAATACATGACTGTACTATGACTTTAGTATATTTCAAAGGTTAAATTAAATGTAAAATATTATTATTATTAATTATTATAATAATAAATAATAATAATAATAATAATAATCAATAACAATAATAAACTAGTTATACAAAATTATAATCCTGTGTGTTATGAAAATAAAGTATTTTTGATGAGCGTTGTTCTGATTGGCCGATTTGTCTCCGATGAGTCTGACGTCAGAGCCAGTCATCCGATCCGTCATCATCAGTTTTGATGCAAAAGGGGAAGTTGGGAGGAACCTAGAGGAAGGTACGAGTCTCTGGGTTTTAAACATTTGTACGGTTGTGTTAATTTGAATGTTTTTCGCTTTGTTTTTGAATTAAGCCATACTGTTGTCCAGTTATCTCCGATTTCTTGCTTTTTTAATGGTTTATTTATGAGGTGTCACGCTCAGTGCTGTGTGTGCGAGCATAGCGCGCGGCCTGTTTTTCCTCTTAGCATTAGCACCATTAGCTTTTGGGAACCATTTGAACCGGAGCATCTGAGAATCTGACAGACCCGTTAAAGCACCGCTAAAAACACCGCCGGGACACCATTGTCATTGAGTTAACTGTGTGTTTACATGTGTGTATTAGAGAGAAAGACAAGGAGACATACAATATCATTAGCATAGTTAGCATCACAAGCTAACAGGCAGCTCCAGCTTCATATCGTGCCATTAAATACATGTACTATTAAATAATTAAGTGATTTTATTTTGTTATCACTCTGAAATTGAAGTTACTTCTAAATTGTTCAGTAAACACTGATCAAAGCCTGCTGCGGTTTGTTTTGAAGAGCCAGATTATGCTAAACGTTAAATAAATCACGTTTTATCAATAATGTTTATTTAATTTGAGCATATCCTATCAATTCTGATGTGAAATGTAAATAAATTGCTATTTATAATCGCTTTTTAATTTAAAAGCGTTTAGGAGCTATCACAAGCACTGATTGATCATTAGCGTCAATAATAGACTTGTTTTGCACCGTCACTCTGTCTCATTCTTTCTATATCGCATAAGATATAACAAGGTTGTATGTAAAGTATGTATAGTCTAGAATGTAATGTTCTTTGGGAGTTGGTGAAGCACAGAAGCAAAGGGACTTGGGCTGTGTTTGAATAGCATATCACCACCCAATCTTACTGTTTCTGCAGTATACATGGAATGTGTACATTATGGAAGTTTTCTTCCGAATGACCTACCATATTTTAGTACTTTACAATACTACAAAAACACCTGAAAAGTATACACCAAAAAGTGACAAACTTGTATGTCCACGATACTTCAGTGTGAAGGCTCAAAAAGTCAAATTAAGGAATTAGAAAGTAAAAGAAAACACTTTGATATCAATGATGTAAATGTTCTTGTTCTTGCTCTGAACACTTACTGCACATTTTTGCCTAATAATAAACATTCTTTACTTTTTTCTGTGGTTATTGTTAATGGGCTTTTTCTTATTGTTTCATTAAGTTACATTGCTACTAAAATCAGTTAGTAGTAAACAATATAGACTATGGAAGCCCATTTCTACCACATAGGGGGAAAAAAAACCATGTATTGCTAAATCATAAATATTAGTGAAGTCAAATTTATAATTTCGAAATGAGATAAAAATTGTGAAAAGTTGAATTTGGGTCATAAACGAATCATTTTGTAATAAGCGAATTTTGACGTCATCAGTTGACAATAATAATTGTCAATTTTGACTCATTTTTTAATTTCATAATTATATGGTCAACTTCATTTTTTAAAATGTCAATTGTGACTGTCCGTTTAATTTTTTTTTTTTTTTTTTTTCATAATTCTGACATTTTATGTCAATTTCACGTTGTGTCTTAATTATGTCTTTCTATCTCATAATTATGATTTATTATCGAATTATGATTTTTCTCATGTGGCAGGAATGGCCTTCCATAATATACAGTAATCAGTATGTAATAAGCTAGTATTCCATCCCCATCATGGCTTTGGTTTTTGTTTGTGGTGTTTAAGGACACAAGACTGATGTCACTGGGTTTTTGGGTCAAAGCACAAAAGATATTTAAGGCTTAACACAGTGGCAGTTCCTAAATGTCTGTTGTCTATGATTTAGTCATGTGACCACACTGGTATGGATGTAATTGATGGCATGACAAACTGCACAATAGATGTTCTTACTATATCAGTGTTACAGTCTCATATATTACAATGTATGAACTGAAGATCTGGGTCTCAACTTGTAGGATTATGCTTATTACAGAATATAGAAAATGGCATATTGTTACTAATTGGCCACCGATGTATATTGTGCAACTCTTGTTATCCTCATACCCCTGATATATTACATTACGTAATAGTGTTAACTTACGAGTGATACTAGATTATTAATGTTTGTTCCCGCAGATCTGGGAGTGACCGTTTGAGAAGCACCTCTTGACTTCAGTACAGGAGATTGGGGCTTAGGGTCATGGCAGGAAGAGGTGGAGCAACGAGACCTAACGGGCCGAACGCCGGCAACAAAATCTGTCAGTTCAAACTAGTGCTTCTGGGAGAGTCCGCTGTGGGGAAGTCAAGTCTAGTCCTTCGCTTTGTAAAAGGACAGTTTCACGAGTTTCAGGAAAGCACAATAGGAGGTAAGACATGCATTATATTGCCTGCATATAATAACCCATATCTGATGTGATGCTAATGCACTTATGCATGGGCAGTTTGACCAAAATCGTATATTACAGTAATGGTATAATCACTAGTATAATATAACCAAGATAACTTTTTTTGGTGGAAAAATGAAAGAAATAGAATTTTCCATATGAATAATTGAGTGATTTTATTATCACTCTGATTTGTACAGTAAACACAATATTAGCTAATCAAAGCCTGCTGTGGTTTGTTTTGACAAGTCGTGCTTTAACAAATGTTTATATAATTTGATATATGGATAGGCAGTATGGCCAAAATCGTGTATTATGGTAATGGTACTAGTCTTACTAGTACTAGTTATTTTTCCTGTACAGATGGGCAAAATGACCAAAATCTTATATTACGGTAATGGTATGTCACTATATAACTTGTTATTTTTGCTGTAATTTCACTTGTGAATGGGCAGGATGACCAAGATTGTATATTATAGTAATATAACTAGTTCTTTTGCCAGAAAAAAAATAAGGTTGTGTATATTAAAAACTCATGATGAGCCAATGGTTAATGATGATAGCCAGTTAAATAAATAAAATAACATTATAAAATAAATAATCAACTGTAAATTCTGATTTGAAGAGCAACATTTGTCATTGTAATAGTCATAAGTCAATATACACAATGACAACAGTAAACAGGCACAAAAAGTTAACACTTTAACATCTCAATCGGCTAAAATATTTCTGCCATTGGTATGTGCAGTCATACTGCCCAGCCCTAATTACAGGCAATTACCAGATACTTATGGCAAGATCTGACCCGTCTCTGTCCTGTCTCTGTCCTCTCTCCACTAGCTGCCTTCTTGACTCAGACAGTATGTTTGGATGACACAACAGTGAAGTTTGAGATCTGGGATACAGCTGGCCAGGAGCGCTACCACAGTCTGGCCCCAATGTATTACAGAGGAGCGCAGGCTGCCATAGTGGTGTATGACATTACAAATGAAGTGAGTCCTAACCCACTTTGTTTACTCTGCAGTTTAATTGACAAATCAGATTTTTTGAGTCAAGTTAAGTCACATTTATTTATAAGGCATTTTATACAATACAGTAATAAATGGGAAAATAACATGATGCAGGTGTCTTCAAATATGAGAAAAATTAAAATTTTGTTAGTCTCATCATTCAGTTTTAGTCAGTTCTGTGTTGGTTCAGATTCAGCAGAATAACTCTGTAAAGATCTACAGAAGACAACAGTGTTGTTATTTAGCTCGAGACAGTTCAGTGTCGATCAATTTCAGTTCAATTAAGTTTTGAGATTGAACTTCCTCCCAAGTCCAAAAAGAGCATTTACTGAAACGAAGCTGCAAAATGACTCCGTCTAAAATCCTCTCAGCAAACCTGCAACCTGAGCGTGAATGTGGCAAAGTGGCGTTACTCATTTCACATGCGAAAGAGATTTTTATATGAATACAAAAAAAATCCCATTTAATTCTACAATTCAGCAAGAGGGTGAAAAAAGGTTTTGAAAAGTCATTTTTGGATCTGTGAGAAAAATAACTATGAAAGATGCATGATATGTTCCCTTTAAGCACAAACGAGAAAGCTCCGAATCCAGAAATTGCTTTACAGAAATGCATGGGTTTTTTTTTCTTTCAGGAATCATTTGCACGTGCAAAAAACTGGGTGAAAGAGCTTCAGAGACAAGCCAGTCCAAATATTGTAATAGCTTTGGCTGGAAACAAGGCAGACCTTGCCAACAAGAGAGCGCTGGACTTTCAGGTTTGCGATGTTTGAACAGCCACAGAGGAGCAGACGCTTCCTGTTGGCTTTACAAATGAGATGTGGAACTGTTTATAAACAAACATGCCATGCAGACTTCCAGTCGCTTAGAACTGTCTGTTTTGAGTCTGAAACCCTGACTTCTTTTTTTTTTTGGTTAACAGGATGCACAGTCATATGCAGATGACAACAGTTTGCTCTTTATGGAAACATCGGCAAAGACTTCAATGAACGTGAATGAGATTTTTATGGCCATTGGTAAGTTTATCAACCAGTTTGACGCACTACTTTTTTGGTAAATAGTTCTACACTGCCATACAGTAGTTTAGAATCTATATGATTTTTTTTTTTTTTTTTGCTTAGAAATACAGTAAAACCAGTAATATTGTAAAATAACTTTTCTATTTGAATATTTTAAAATGTAATTTATTCCTGTGATGCAAAGCTGAATTTTCAGCATAATTACTCTAGTCTTCAGCGTCACATGATCCTTCAGAAACCAATTCTAATACGCTTATCTGCTGCTCAAGAAACATTTCTAATTATCATCAAAGTTAGAGGTACAAAAATGTAAACACCCTAAATTTTGTACCTGGAATATCTGGTTCCACTCAAGAAAATGCGTCACGGTTTATAGGTAAATTGGGTTGTGAATGCCATTTCATGTTAAGGAATGGTTCACCAAAAAATAAAATTTGCTGAAAATTTTCTGTTTGTTTCTTCATCTAAGAAAGATCAGATGTGCTAAAACATTAGCCACATTTAAATCTAGACTCAACTCATCGGTTTAGATGTGCATTTACTGAATGAGCACTGTGCTATGTCCGAACTGATTGCACTGTATTTTATATATAATCATTTTCTATTTATAACTGTTTTAATTCATTTTAAATCAATTTATAAATCATTTTTAAAATCAAATCATTAAATTCTTTGTTTTTATTGTTGTGATTTTTTTTTTTTTTTTAAATGATTATTTTAATGCTGCATTCACGTGCTATCGGAATTATCGTAAATACGAGCTTCCTAGTCGGAAACTGGACATGAATGGCCTTAGAGAGGCCTTATATGGCCAATTTCCGACTAGGAAACTCGTATTTACGATAATTCCGATGGCACGTGAATGCAGCATTAGTCTTTTTATGTAAAGCACTTTGAATTGCATGGTGTATGAAATGTGTGACAAATAAACTTGCGTTGCCTAAACAGGGTGCCGTCAGAACGAGGGGGGGGGATAAAAAAAAAAATCCACTGTCTGAATCAGGTGAGAAATGTGCACAGATCAAGCACGGTCTATAAGCAAAACCCTGTCTGAAACAGTTCTAAACCAAAAATATATTTGTGATGTGAGAGGACAACGGGGGATGAACTTTTTAACTGGAGGAAGCGTTATTATGGATTATGGACTTATATTTTTGTGAGAGTTTAAATTTAAAACATCTTGATAGATCATAGATTTGTTTCATACAAGTGCACAGCTTTTCACTTCACAGGATGTTAATTGATGGACTGGAGTGGTGTGGATTGTTTTTATCAGCTGTTTGGACTTTGATTCTGACGGCACCCATTCACTGCAGAGGATCCACTGATGAGAAGTTGATGTGATGCTAACTTTCTGCTAAATCTGTTACAATAAAGAAACAAACTCATGTGCATCTTGGATGGCTTGAGTAAACTTTCAGCAAATTTTCATTTTTGTGTGAACTATTCCTTTAACTTGCAAACATAATGAAACATCATTCCTTATATTTACAAAACTACCTCTTTTGTGCGTTTTTGCACCTTAGCAAAGAAACTACCCAAGAATGAGCCCCAGCCTGCAGGTGCCAACACAGGACGCAACAGAGGTGTGGATCTAACAGAAACGGCACAGCCCACGAAAGGTCCCTGCTGTAGCAACTAAACGGCGAAGGTCCTCACCTCCTAACCAATCGCATCACATCTGGACATGGGGCTCCTCCTTCCAAACCTCGCTCCTTGGATTAGCTAAAGACTCTGTATAGCTGTGTTTCTAATACTTTTTTTTACTTTTTATTTTTAAGAAAAAAATATGTAAATCAACAGTCTACTGGATGCATGTATCACTACAAATGCTAAATACACATTTTAACTTAATTCAGCAGAAGAACAAACCCGGATGAAAGCGCGTGAGAAAGAGAGAGAGAGAGAGAGCGAGAGAGAGAGAAATATTGAGTGTGTTTGCATGCGTTTAGTATGTGGAACTGATTACCTTATAACCAGGCCCAGGCGCAATCTGCAGACGTTTTCTGCGAAAATGGATTAAAACAATGTGTTAAACAAAGCTATCCTTAGTGGTAACTGTAAGCATAATCAAATCTAATTAGCAAACTAATAAACTTCATGAATGCATTACAGTTCTGTGGAAATCTGCATGCAGATTTCGTGTAGGCCTGTTTATGACTCAAAATTGAATCAGAGAAAGTGTTTAAAAACAGTTTAAGAAAAACCAGATCCCCCACCCGCTCCATCAGCAGCTGGTCTAAGTTGGTTTTGGGTTGTAGTTTGGATGCAGTAGCTTCCTATATTCTAGTCAAGCATTCCTCAGTGCACCTGCTGTGTCCTCAATACACCACAAATTGCAGTATGGCCATGATGATATTGAAAATATTGGGCCTTCATGAGCGTGACTCAAAGTTGTCCAGCTCTTTGGCAGAAGGGATCTTACAAATGGCTTGGTGAATCGATATCGTCTTTGGGATAAAGAACAAATCAAGGAAGGCAGTCAGTAAAACACGTTCAGCCTGCTGTATTTAATGATTATTATTAATTGGGACTGTATTCTCATCTCTGTGTTATGCTTATACATTTATTGCCAGGCCCAGATAGACTCTGTGCATTTTCTGGGGCAAAATCTACTGAATTCTGTGGATTCAAATGCAAAAACATGTTCAGTGGACTACAAGTTTATTGGTAGCTGTGCATATTAAAAAAAATTAGCAAAAGTATTTAATTTAAAAAAGCATGTGGGTGGGGGTCGGGGTCGGGGTGGGGGTCAGGGTCGGGGGGGGGGGTGTAAGCCCGTTTCTACAACAAAATTAAAAAAAAAAAAAAAAAAAAAAAAAAAAATTACGTTTATATTTTCTCGAAATTGCAACAACAACCAAAAAAAAAAAACTCAAAAATTGGAAGTTTATATTTCAATTCTGAGTTTGTCTCATTACTGAAAAATAGAAGTAAAATTACATTTAGAATTCTGCCTTTTTTTGTTGTGGCAATTCTAAGTTTATACATTAGTCAACATTTGAAGTGGATCAAAAAGACAAGAACACATTTTGGTTTTAGGACAACTTTGATGAAAGGTTTTGAGCCACTTCAAAGAGTTTTTTCCTTTAGAATTCTTTAGTTTACAGTGCACAGTTCTTGCTTTTTCCCTCTGAATTGCAAGTTTATATCTTGTAATTCTGAGTTTTTAATCTCACAATTCTGACTTTTTCCCCCTCAGAATTTTTTGAGTTAAAAAGTTGCCGTTACCTTTATTTTTTATCCCATGGTGGAAACAAGCTTCCATGTGTAAAAGTGTGACCATTTGAATCCTGCACAATTTCTATGTGGGCCTGGTAATTATCAATTAAAAGACAAAAAAGAAAAATTACTTCAGACATGTCCAGGAATCTTTCCCTGCAATTTTTATTGCAATCTTACTGGAAGTCATGAGCAAACTGTAACCGCCTGATTATGTCAGTGATGCAGTGCAGTTTTGTGTTGTCACATGTACTCTGAAGACTAAAGGCGTGTGTTTGTGGGCAGATTTAAATGATACCTGCTGTCAGACAAAAGACTCAGTGAGGGCTTTTGCTTCAAAACATGACTTGGAGATCTTTCAGTGTTTTGTGGGCAGAAAGAAACCCAGCATGTCTGCATCATTTAGGTGTGCCAGCCATGACGGACAGTAATTTGCACACTGTACAGCCTCTCATAAATCCTACTACCAGTTTGAAGTTTCTTTTAACGGAGAATCATGTTTAAATGGTGGTCTTTTTAATGTACGTAGTGTTATTAACAAATGAACTTGACATTTAGTCAGTGGTCTGTCTTGTACCTTCTCTTAAAATGCTCAATGTTTTTATTTCTAAAAACCTATTGAATTGCACAATTTTGAGTTGCGTTTTTTTTTTTTTTTTTTTCTTTCTAGGTATAAAATTGTGGCTGCCTGTCGTATCCACAATGATTTTATCATGGACTACAGTGGACATTCTAACACTCCTGAAGTACCACAGGTAGTTGCGGTCGGTAAACTAACTGGCGGACGTTCAGTAAACCAAACAGTTTCAGCGGCGTAATGCATTAACACTGAGGGACTGATCAATTTTTAATGTCCAGGTACTAGTATATTTCCAATAAAGGGAGTGAAGTGTGTACATACATGCTGTGAACATTTAATTCAGATGGTTTTGATTCCAATTCAATAACATTTGTCTGATGGAATATAAATATCCTGGACACCACCAGCAATTCCATCAGATGAGTATGAAGGCTGGTCATCAAATTTGGTAGTTTTTCCAACATTTTTGGCTTATCCTGTTGTAGATTCCTCGCCTTCCACTGTGACTCTGAAGTTTCAGTCGACTCACTTGTCCAATCCAGAGCGTGTCTTCCAAATTCAGCGTTCCTCTTCCTCAATACTGAATCCCAAAGTCAAAATAATCCAGAACAAAACTTTCAAAACTGGTTCCAACTGCATCTTCTGTAAGCCACTTGAGACCAAGATGAGCAGTTTGGTGGGGACTCTGGCAGTAAGCAGCAGAAGACCTCAGCCTACGGTCACCAAAGTCCAATTTAACTTCAAGCAAGCAAAGCAAATGAGGCCCGAACATCTTCTGAAACAAATCCTGGATCCTGCATTTCATTCCTAAACTCAGCTTCATGTCCATTTCTTGAACACTCTTAAAAATAAACAATGCCATCGAAGAACCTTTTTTGTTTAAATGGTTCCATAAAGAACCTTTAACATCTGAAGAACCTTTCTGTTTCACAAAAGGTTCTTTGTGGCGAAAGAAGGTTCTGCAGATTATAAAAAGGTAAGAAAGAGATGGTTCTTTAAAGAACCTTTGTCTAAATGGTTCATTGTGGAAGCAAAACTCCATGCCATCGCTGTGAAGAACCTTTTAAGCCCTTGAAGGTCTCTTAACTTCATTGGGATGTTCATTATATTAGGTGTGTGTGTGTCACTTTAGGTAAAAGTGTTTGCTAAATGACCACTTACTCAGCTATATGGGAGCAGGGAGTTAAAGCTACACTCTTTAAAATATAGGTTTCAAAAGGGATGCGATGCAATAGAACAACCATTTTTGGTTCCAGTTTTGATTTGGTTAACAGCTCCTGAACTGTTTTTATTAGTGTGAAGAACATTTTAATAATATAAAAGAACCATTTAAATAACATTTTGTGGAATGGAAAGGTTCCACAAAAAGTTATGATGGTTCCATGAAGAACCTAATGCCAATAGAGTGTGTGAAGAATATTATAATAATCTGAAGAAACATTTTCCACTGTAAAGAACGTTTTGTGCAATGAAAAGTTTCCATGGATTATAAAGGTTCTTCAAGAAACTTTTTTTTTTTTTTTTAAATCAACATTAAATGTGTTTTGAAGAGACGCACATTAAGTTCCCTCAAAGCATTTTTAGTTAAGCTCTGCCCTGAAATCCACTGAATACTGTGCTGGAACATGCACCATCAGCTTTTCTTCACAATTCATATGTTATTATTCTATATGCCAGTAATTCTAAATCCTGAAAGTGGCACAGAAATGACACACTTAAGGGTCTTGTCAATGTCTAGATTGTTGGCTAAACATACCAAATCCAAAATGCAAGCTGCACCCAGAGAATTCCCTATAGAAAGACAGGGATTGTATCGCTGTTTTTCATATTTTGAGGATATAAATCAGTACATCTATTTGGTAACTAAAAATGTATTATAAATAACTTTTATATAATAAAATAGCCGTTTATATTTCAGATGCACGCCATAAATCATCTGTACTTTCTAATGAAAATGAGCTGTTCGCCCCGTCTTCTTTAACATAACTCATTTGACTTGGATAGTAAGTTGTGTAAATGTACGTAGATTTATTGGTTTAGAGAACCCATAGTGACGCACTTTTCATGCATACATTTAATACGCAATTTTGTGAGCATTTGTAAGCTTTTCTTCACCTGTATTTTCTCCTCCTATCCAGCAGATGGCAGCAAGACGCTTTCCCAGCTCTGCTCTATGTGCTAGTAGTTGTTCGGCCTCAGAAAAACTCACACTTTACTCGGTAAAAGTGATTTAAAAAGTTTTCTGTGTGAGTCTCTTTGGGCTTTCCACACGAGCTTCACTGCGACTCCAGTCAGATTGAATCAGGGTAATTTGGTGTGCAGGTGATGCAAATTACCCAGAGGCCACTGTGGTTTGTGTGAATCAAAATCAATATGCATGCAAATTGGGCATGACCCAATTCATCTGGGTCGATCCGACTCGTTCTTACAAGTAACCAATCACTGATTCAGAAAGCACTCAAACAAAACACTCTACAGAATAGAAAAAGTTCAAGTAGCACAAGAATTAATTTGGATTAATCTGTTCATTGTTTACAGGATTTCACCCACCAACCTCATGTTTCTTGCATTTTCTCACAAAATGTGAGACTGTGTATTGTCACGACAACTATTTAATAAATATTTGACAAATCTAGCTTCAACTACAGATCAGCTCCGTCTATTGAAGAAAATCTCAGAAAAGAATTATAATTTTCACATAATCACACACACTAAACTGAGGAGCCATTTTTAGCTGTTGCTACAGTTGGACCTATACTTAAAATGAGAAATAGCCTATAGGTTACTAACATAAGGCCTATAGGTTACGAACATAAAACATAAAAAAAATAGCCACAATTGTCTTAAAGTGATCATCTCTAGTTAATTTCCTTGTAGAAATGCTACTATTTTCTAAACAGGTGTGAATTGTAGGACATGTTTTGTCCAGTGTCTTGTGAATCAGCAATATTAAAGGCAGGTGCTTCTGAAGTTAATTTATTGCTTCTGTGAACGTTTAGACATTGAAACAACAAGGTGACATTGTGGACATGCGAGTTGTTTTCTGCCACGATATGCATCTCCTGTCTCGCTTGTCACCCGCAGCCCTGAGATGACATCACGCTGACAGTCCTATTAAGATGATAACTCTGACCGCCGCATATATTACTGTCACTCCACTCACCGCTTCATCCCCTCTGAATGAAAAGAACCAGAGGATTGTGTCAAACAGGCCTCGTCGCAGAGAGGCTATCAGATATCTGTAGGGTGAGTGGATTTTTCAAGCCTCAAACCGGGACGGACAGGAGAGTGGAGGGTGTTCTCGTGAAATCTTCATGGGGAGTGAAAATGTGACGGGAGTATAGTTCTAAAACAGCTGGAAAACAAAAGAGTTTTTCATTTTAGTTGATGTCATTAGTGTCATTTTACTTTCTTCCTGGCACAATTAATATTGTTAACTAAAACTATTTTACAAATTGGTAATAGAAATAAAGCTGAAATAAAATAAAACTATTAAATGCGAAACTAAAGATATCAAATTAGAAAAGCACTAATATTAAGTGGAAATAAAAAAAAAAAATTAAAAATTACTGGGAATAAATACAAATTAAAACTGAACTAAAAGTAAAACTATTAAAACACAATAAAAAAAGAAACAATTTTTGAAAATACAAATAAAAATCATAAAAGTATATGACAAAAGCATTAAACTAAAATACAGAAACAAAAAAAATTATAGTAGTACATAACTTTTGTTTTATTCAGTTTATTCTAATTTTGGACAGAACGGGCTGCAAATAATACACAATATAATGTGTGTATACTGTGTGTATTTATTATGTATATATAAATACAAACACATGCATGTATATATTTAAGAAAAATGTTAGTTTATATTTTATATTATATATATATATATATATATATATATATATTTATTATATACTTAAATATACACATATATTACGTAAACAACAAACACAATTAATCATTTGACAGCACTATATATATATATATATATATAATTTTTTTTCCCTCTAGATTTATATCTAACTTTACATTCAGATACAGGCCATAGGCCACAACAGACTATTGTAAGTATGTGAACTCAACTGCGTAACATTGCAATGCTACACACTATCCATGCATTGTATCATTCTGTTCTGATTCCGTGCATTACTTCATTCTGGAATTAATCAGTCAAAACAGACCTTGTAAAACTGAGAATGTTCTAGATAAACTGGGACATCTGGTCACCCTAAGTGTCTACCCCATAATAAACTTACAAAAACATTTATGTTCTTGTTGAAAAATTCCATGTTATGCAAAAAAAAAAAAAGTTTTCTCTTTTGAAGCCCTCTTTTCAAAACTTCTCCTTACCAGCCACTTGATTCCATTCTAGTACCCAACACCAATCCAGTCAATTCCTGATGGATAAAATCTCTGTTTTCTCATTAAAGTCCTGTTTCAATTATATATGCATCTGAATAAGCAAGTAAAGTGTGTTGCGGATGACAAGGACAGTTCACAGGACTGAAATAGCCTTTCATGAGATGTCATATTTCATGTAATCCTATGTAATAAATTGCAATCTAAGCATGCATGTATTTGTCATTTGCACATTTCCCGAAATAGGTCCTGATCTGCTTGGAAACAGCAATCCTCAGAACCAAAACTGCTGTTGCTGTGATGCATAAAGCCCTAGCAACAGTCAGACAGTGTGAATAACTCACATCACGCCTGTAAAAACACACTTTATCTCCTATGGAAATGAACTGGAAACATCTGAAGCGATTCGGGCTTTTCTTTCCTAGACCCTTGAGATGTGCTCCTAACGATCGATTTTATGCTTTTTTTCCCACCCTCCATATTCCTTAATCCAGCCTTAAGGCAAACATTATAAAGTTTTTATGGAAAACACTAAGAAGTTGAGGATTTTTTTCCTCACCGAAGGCCTTAAAGGTACAGCTCACCCAAAAATGAAAAACCTGTCATCATTTACTCACCCTCACGTTTCAAATTCGTAAGACTTTCTTTCATCTTCAGAACACAAATGAAGATATTTTCATGAAATCTGAGGTATTTCTGTCCCTCAGTTAACAGTGTACACAACTACCTCTTTGATGGTTCAAAACGTTCATGAAGAGATTGTAAAACAAATCCATATGAACTGGTCAGTCTAGGCCAAATTCTCGATTGCTTTATACAGTATACTGAACAGATTTCATTTCAACTTTTATTCACATATTTACATTGATCAGCAAACAAACAGAAGCTCAACCGTATGGAAGGCAGACGGGGTCAAAAGTCTTTATGCAGAATGCGTGAAATTTGACTGTGTCGGCACACACTGTTTGTCTGTGTTAATGCAACAACATGCACAGCAGCCAATAAAATCGCTGCATTTGAGACTTTATTTGCATATGTGGCGTTATGGTACGTTGGTGTGTATGTATACAAACATTAGAAATCATGTTTATTCATGAAGGATGTAGTAATGGTACGCTGATGTGCATATATGCAAACATCAGACATTATTTTTTTTATGAGGGATAATGCATTGGTTCATTTTGTGTGATGTCAGTCTTATGTCATGATTTATCATGTCCTTTGTAGTTGTTTAGTTCAATGTTCTTTCCCAAGTAAAAAATCTTAATTTGCATTGTAACATTAATACAAAGATCTGTCATGAAACTCGAGATGGTGCAGGCCAATAGGTTCTAACTCAAACTGATACAATTACACCATCATTCACATGGTGCAGCTGATTGGTTTCTTTTCACATCAGCAGCCAATGAGCTTGCTGCTCAACATTCAAATGCTTGGCTAGTGCTTGCTGTAGTACTGGCAGCACACTTCAGAAACCCTCCACCTTCCCCAGCTCCACCTGTATAGTTCTGCAATGGGGTAATTTCACGTATGTTATACATGGGGGTTATTTCATATATGTTATATGTGAAGCAGAAGTACAGCAGCAGCGTAGCAGATCCATTCCGCCAAGACCAAACATACCATGCTAAACTCTCAGAGAGTTGTCATGACAGAAATGAATTTACTCTTGCACAGTAGATATCAGTAAAGCAATGCCGCAATAAATAAAAGAATTAATATGTGGGTAAATCTAGAGGTAAATCTGCTTTTAAAAGTATTACACATTCGGTCAGAATGTGCGCATTGAGAGACAAAATTTTTTTGAGTCTTTATGCGGTAAAACTGTACATCTTGACACATACTAAAGAAATACAGTGAAAACGGATGCCTTATCATGGACAGAATGTGCATGTCTACACATACAAAAGAAATGTGTTCAAAATTGCATGTTAACGTGGATGAACAGTGCATGTTGTTCTGTTTAAAGAGTTTTGGCCCCATCTGCCCTCCATAGTCAGACAACAAATAGAAAGAAAGAAAGAAAGTCATATGGGTTTGAAATGACACGTGGGTGAGGAAATTACAGAATTCGGGGTGAACTATACCTTTAAGTGCACTCGCTCTTTGAGTGCTCTGCATTTGGGTTATTTAGAAAATGCATTTTTGATGACCTTCCCTCCTTTTCAAAGGAACGCTGTGGTTTAATGACACTGAAAGCTGCCGGTGAGAACTCTGGAGGTTAACGATAGCTAAACAGAACAAGGTATAATTTCTGTCAGGGCTTTAGTGCTGGAGCCGCAGGCGGCAGTAAAACCTCGTAATGTGCAGTTACTCTTAACTTCAGGACAGCTTTTATTGTGTTCGAACTTATGATCTGCTCCGAATAACTCTTAAGGGTGCACTGTATACACAGTGATCATGCATAATGCATTCAGACTGGAAAATATTAAAGATACAGGTATGTGGAAATGAACTTAGAATTAGCTGCTAACGGCGCAATGGCACCAACATTGCTATTTGATCCAGAGTCTTTATTTTATACAGGAGATGGTTGGCAGTTTATATTCTCTTTTGAATAGTCATTTCACTCGCTGAATGCATTTTTTTTCATTGATTGTTTAAGTTTTTTTGGCTTGCGTTTTAAACAGCACTTGGGGATTTTTTTTTTTATATCAGGACTCCTGTAGTCTGAACTGAAGCCTCATGTTATAATCAGCTTTTTACACTTTAACTTCTGATCCAAAAAACAATTATTGAAATACTTTCAGCTGCACACGTCCAGATCCCTCATCAACTCTGAGGTGTTGACTGTCCTTCCAGTTTATGTTCATCAGCATGCTTTTGAACTTAATTATGAACAGTATTTAAATGCTCTAATCAGAAAGAGACCA
>JAFVLL020023187.1:0-29789 GCA_021397915.2 Tor tambroides | reverse complement strand
TTTTAAATAAAAAAAAAAAAAAAAAAAAAAAAAAAAAAAAAAAAAATGTAAATCAGCAGTCTACTGGATGCATGCATCACTACAAATGCTAAATACACATTTTAACTTAATTCAGCAGGAGAACAAACCTGGATGAACGCGCGTGAGAGAGAATGAAATATTGAGTGTGTTTGTATGCGTTTAGTATGTGGAACTGATTACCTTATAACCAGGCCCAGGCGCAATCTGCAGACGTTTTCTGCAAAAATGGATTAAAACAATGTGTTAAACGAAACTATTCTTAGTGGTAACTGTAAGCATAATCAAATCAAATTAGCAAACTAATAAACTTCATGAATGCATTACAGTTTTGTGGAAATCTGCATGTAGATTTCGTGTAGGCCTGTTTATGACTCAAAATTGAATCGGAGAAAGAGTTTAAAAACTGTTAAAGAAAAACCAGATCCCCCACCCGCTCTATCAGCAGCCGGTCTAAGTTGGTTTTGGGTTGCAATTTGGATGCAGTAGCTTCTCATTCTAGTTAAGCATTCCTCAGTGCACCTCAGTATGCAACATACTGCAGTATGGCTATGATCATAATGAAAATATTGGACCTTCATGAGCATGACTTATAAACTCATGCAGCTCTTTGGCAGGGGGATCTTACAAATGGCTTGGTGAATCGATATTGTCTTTGGGGATAAAGAACAAATCAAGGAAGGCAGTCGGTAAAACATGTTCAGCCTGCTGTATGAATGATTATTATTATTAATTGGGACTGTATTCTCATCTCTGTGTTATACTTATACACTTAATGTCAGGCCCAAATGGAATCTGTGCATTTTCAGGGGCAATATCTACTGAATTCTGAGGATTCAAATGTTAAAACGTGTTCGGTGGACTACAAGCTTACTGGTAGCTGTGCATCTAAAAAAAATTAAAGTATTTAATGAAAAAAAAACAAAAAAAAAACAAACAAACACATGCAAGGGGGAATGTAAGCCTGTTTCCACCACAAAATTGAAAAAACAAAAAAAAGGGTAATTTTATTTTCTCACAATTGTGGCATATAAACTCAGAATTGAAAGATATAATATCGGAAATCTGACTTTTTCTCAGAATTGGAAGTTTATTGCAATTCTGTGTTTATATCATCACTGAAGAGGAAAAAAAAAAAAAAGTACATTTACAATTTGGGCTTTTTTTGTTGTTGCAATTCCAAGTTTACATTTCGCAATTTGTGGTTTCTTGCAGTTCTGACTTTTTTCTTTAAAACTCTGAATTTACAGTGCATAATTCTGTTTTTTTTTCTCTCTGAATTGCAAGTTTATCTCTTGTAATTCTGAGTTTCTCTCTCAATTCTGATGTTTTTCCCTCAGAATTGCTAGAGAACAGTCTGAATTGTGAAATATAAACTCCGAATTGCAAGAAAAAAAAAAAAAAAAAAAGAATTGTGAGATAAAAAGGTTGCCTATACCTTTATTTTTTTACCCCATGGTGGAAACAAGCTTCCATGTGTAAAATAGTGGCCATTTGAATCCTGCACAATTTCTTTGTGGGCCTGGTAATTATCAATTAAAAAAAAAAAAAAAAGAAAGAAAAACATACTTCTCAGACATGTCCAGTAATCTTTTCCCTGCAATTTTTATTGTAATCTTACTGGAAGTCATGAGCAAACTGTTACCGCCTGATTATGTCAGTGATGCAGTGCAGTTTTGTGTTGTCACATGTACTCTGAAGACTAAAGGCGTGTGTTTGCGGGCAGATTTAAATGATACCTGCTGTCAGACATAAAAGACTCGGTGAGGGCTTTTGCTTCAAAACATGACTTGGAGATCTTTCATTGTTTTGTGGGCAGAAAGAAACCCAGCATGTCTGCATCATTTAGGTTTGCCTGCTATGACGGACAGCAATTTGCACGCTGTACAGCCTCTCATAAATCCTACTACCAGTTTGAAGTTTCTTTTAACGGAGAATCATGTTTAAATGGTGGTCTTTTTAATGTACGTAGTGTTATTAACAAATGAACTTGACATATAGTCAGTGGTCTGTCTTGTACCTTCTCTCAAAATGCTCAAAGTTTTTATTTCTAAGAACCTATTGAATTGCACAATTTTGAGTTGCGTTTTTTCCTAATTATAAAATTGTGGCTGCCTCTCATATCCAAAATGATTTTATCATGGACTACAGTTGACTTTCTAACACTCCTAAAGTACCACAGGTTGCTGCGTTCGGTAAACTAACTGGCAGACATTCAGTAAACCAAACGGATTTAGCGGCGTAATGCATTAACACTGAGGGACTGACCTATTTTTAATGTCCAGGTACTAGTATATTTCCAATAAAGGGGGTGAATTGTATACATACATGCTGTGAACGTTTGATTCAGGTGGTTTCAATTCCAATTGTATACACTTGTCTGATACATGTATGTGGAATATAAATATCTTGGACGCCAGCAATTCCATCAGACGAGTTCCAGCTATTGCAGTATCAAGCCTAGTCACCAAATTTGGTAGTTTTTTCAACATTTTTGGCTTATCCTTTTGTAGATACCTCCTCTTCCATTGCGAGTCTGAAGTTTCAGTCGACTCGCTTGTCCAATCCAGAGCATGTCTTCCGAATTAAGTATTTCTCTTCTTCAGTACTGAATCCCAAACTCACAAAAGCAGCCAGAACGAGGCTTTCAAGACTGGTTCCAACTGCATCTTCATCCAGCATCTCCTTTAAGCTACTTGAGACCAAGATGAGCAGTTTGGTGGAGACTCCTGCAATAAGCAGCAGAAGACGTTCTCAGCCTATATGGTCACCAAAATCCAGTTTAACTTGATCAAGAAATAAAGCAAATGAGGCCTGAACATCATCTCAAACAAATCCTGGATCCTACATTTCATCCTAAACTCAGCTTCATGTCCATTTGTTGAAGGTCTCTTAACTCCATAGGGATGTTCATTATATTAAGTGTACTGTGTGTCACTTTAGGTAAAAGTATTTGCTAAATGACCACTTTCTCAGCTATACAGGAGCAGGAATTTAAAGCTACACTCTTTAAAATATAGCTTTCAAAAGGGGGTTTTCATAGAGATGCAATAGAACAACCAAAACTGGAGCCAAAAATGTTAAAGGTTCTTCATTGATGCCACTAAAGAACCTTTATTTTCTGTATGCCAGTCAATTTTAAATCCTGCAAGTAGCACAAAATGACACACTTTGAGTGTTTAGTCTAGGCCTAGATCTTTAGTTAAACACACCACAGCCAAAATGCAAGATTGCACCCAGAGAATTCCCTATAGAAAGTCAGTGTTTGATTTGCACGCTGTATTTATATTGAGAAACACTGTTATGACGGACAGTTTAGCCCTAAAGTGGATGCCACAACACTGATGTCTCTTATGTAAAATCAAAGAAGAGTCACTGTTATTGCTATTTTTCATATTTTCAGAATCTAAATCAGTACATCTAACGCTTGGGAATTAAAAATGTATTATAAACTAGTTTTATATAAACGCCGTTTATATTTCAGGTAAGTTACACGCCATAATTCATCTCTAATGAAAATGACCTGTTCACCCGCTTCCTCTTTAACATCATTTATTTGAATTGGATAATAATAGTTGTGTATATGCAGATTTACTGGTTTAGTGAACCTATAATAAAGCGCTTTTCATGCATGAATTTAAAACGTAATTTTGTCAGCATTTTTAAGCTTTTCCTTACCTGTATGTGCTCCTCCTATCCAGCAGATGGCAGCAGGACGCTTTCCCAGCTCTCCTCAATGCGCTATTTGTTTCTCTTCAGAAAAACTCACGTTACTCGGTGAAAGTGCTTGAAAAAGTTTTCTGGTGGAGTCTCTTTGGGCTTTTCCACATGAGCTCCACTGCAACTCCAGTCAGATTGAATCAGGGTAATCTGGGGTGCAGGTGATGCAAATTACCCAGAGACCACTTTGGTTTGTGTGAATCAAAATCAATATGCATGCAAATTGGGCATGACCCAATTCATCTGGGTCGATCCAACTCGTTCTTACAAGTAGCCAATCACTGATTCAGAAAGAACTCAGACAAAACAGGATACAGAATAGAAAAAGTTGAATTAATTTGAATTAATCTATTCATTGTTTACAGGATTTCACCCACTAGCCTCATGCTTCTTGCATTTTCTCACAAAATTTGTGACTGTGTAATGTCATGACAACTACTTGATAATTGACTTCAATGAATGAATGAACTTTAACTACAGATCAGCTCCATCTATTGAAGAAAATCTTACAAAAGGATCATAATTTCAATATCACACTTATACTAAATTTGGCTACAATTGGACCTATTTAAAATGAGAAATATTATCTATAATATATAGAGAGAGAGAGAGAGAGAGAGTATATACAACTATATAGGCTATTATCAAAAAAAAAAAAAATTATGTTAAGAACATTCTAGTATCTTGTAACATTCTATTCTCTAATTAATTTCCTAGTAGAAATGTTGCTATTTTCAAAATTAATGACAGGTGTGAATTGTGGGACATGCTTTATCCAGTATCTCAAGAATCAGCAATATTAGAGGCAGGTGCTTCTGAAGTTAATTTATTGCTCCTGTGAACATTTAGACATTGAAACAAGGTGACATTGTGGACATCTGAGTTGTTTTCTGCCACGATATGCATCTCCTGTCGCGCTTGTCACCCGAAGCCCTGAGATGACATGACGCTGACAGTCCTATTAAGATGATAACTCTGACCGCCGCATATATTACTGTCACTCCACTCACTGCTTCATCCCCTCTGAATAAAAAGAACGAGGGGATTGTGTCAAACAGGCCTTGTCGCAGAGAGGGTATCAGATATCTGGAGGGTGAGCGGTGTTCCTGTGAAACCTTCATGGGAGGTGAAAATGTGATGGGAGTAACATAGTTCTGAAACAGCTGGAAAACAAAAGAGTTTTTCATTATAGTTGATGTCATTAGTGTCATTTTTACTTTCTTCTTGGCACAATATCATTGACTAAAACTATTGTAAAAATTGTAATTGAAATAAAGCTGTAATAAAATATAACTAATAAATGCAAAACATTTTTTTTAAGTTGAAGCACTAATATTACATGGAAATAGGCTAAATCAAAATTACTGAACTAAAAGTAAAACTATTAAAATAAAAAAATAAAATAAACTTGGATACAAAATTAAACTGAAATTAGGAGGTTTTAAGTTCAAGAACTAAAATTCTTAACTATAAATGAATAAAAACTAAAACTGAAATAAAAATAAACCTAAATAATAATTTAAAAAAAAAATACTAATAAAAAAATCAGAAAAGTATATGACAAAATTGTTTAAAAATTTAACTAAAATTACAATAAATATAAAAACAAAAGTTAATTCAAAATATTAACAAACAAACAAAAAAAAACTATGATACTACATAACTAAAATAAGACTGCTTCCTTGACTACCTCTATTTTATTCAGTTTATTCTGATTTTGGACAGAACAGACTGCAAATAACAAAATTAATTATTATTTTTGGGGGGTGGGGGTATAATCATTTTTAAATTATACCCTATTTATTGCATCAAAATTTGTTCTTGTTCTACAGATCTGTGTGTACTAGTGTTAAATTCTACTGTTTTTGACAGCATTGATAAAATTTCTGACAGATAATATCATGATAATTTTTGCGTTTCCCTTACCGAATGTCCTATCCTATAACCTGTCCATGAGATTTTTTTGATTGCTGTCAGTTTAAGTGCCAGTGATGCAGTGTTGCCAGATATTGCTACTAAAACAAAAAACTACAAATAAATAAAAATAAACCGAAATTATTTCCAATCTTTTGCAAATAAGATAAGATAAAGATGACCCTAACCTGGATCTGGCAACACGTTGCCTGTGTCTCGCAGCGAACATTTTCATACCAGGGACGCTAAACATTCTTGCAAACTGTCTAAACTGAATTATACATGTCATGCAGACATTCATATGAGGAGTTTAACAGCAAATTAGTCATTCGGAGAAGAAATTTTATTTTTGAACATGAAAAATTTACTGAGGTCCGGACCTCAGTGGCCTCATAGCTGGCTACGGGTCTGACTGTGTAATATTGCAATGCTACACAATTTCTGTGCATTGTTTCATTCTGTTCCGATTCCGTGCATGATTCCATTCTGGAATTAATTAGTCAAAACAGACCTTGTAAAACTGAGAACTGGGTCATATGGCCATAATAAACTTACAAAAACATTTATTGTTGAACTATTCTGTTATGCAAAAAAAAAAAAAAAAAAAGTTTACTTTTGAAGCCTTCTTTTCCCAACTTCTCCTTACTTGAATCCATTCTGGTACCCAACATCAATCCAAATCAATTCCTAAAGGATAAAATCTCTGTTTTCTCATTTAAGTCCTGTTTCAATCAGAAATGCATCTGAATATGGAAGTAAAATGTGTTGCGGATGTCAAGTACAGTTCACAGGACTGAAATAGCCTTTCATAAGATGTCATATGTCATGTAATCCTATGTAATAAATTGCAATCTAAGCATGCATGTATTTGTCATTTGCACATTTCCAGAAATAGGTCCTGATCTGCTTGGAAACAGCCATCCTCAGAACCAAAACTGCTGTTGCTGTGATGCATAAAGCCCTAGCAACAGTCAGACAGTGTGAATAACTCACATCACGCTTGTAAAAACACACTTTATCTCCTATGGAAATGAACTGGAAGCATCTGAAGCGATTCAGGCTTTTCTTTCCTAGATCCTTGAGATGTGCTCCTAATGAGCGATTTTATGTTTTTTCCCACCCTCCATATTCCTTAATCCAGCCTTAAGGCAAACATTATAAAGTTTTTATGGAAAACATTAAAAAGTTGAAGCCTTTTTTTCCTCACTGAATGCCTTAAAGGTATAGCTCACCCAAAAATGAAAAACCTGTCATCATTTACTCACCCTCACATTGTTCCAAACCTGTAAGACTTTCGTTCATCTTTAGAACACAAAAAAAGATATTTGAAAGATCTGAAAGATTTCTGTCCCTCCACTTACAATCTATGCAACTACAACTTAGATGCTTCAAAACATTCATACCAACCACAACCAATCCATACGAATCTTGTGGTTTGGTCCAAATTTTCTGAATATATTCAATCACTCTGTATGAAGAACAGATTTAATTTAGGCTTTTATTAATGTATTTACATTGATCAGTGAACATTTAATTTAGGCTTTTATTAACATATTTACACTGATCAGCTCAATCGTATGGAAGGTGGACAGGGCCAAAAGTCTTTGAAGGGAACGTGTCAACACACACTGTTCATTGGCATTAAAGCAACAGCATGCACAGCAGCCAATGAAGATGCTCAGAAATGATCAGAAATCATGTTTATTCATGAAGAATGTTGTAATGGTACACTGGTGTGCATATATGGAAACATCAGATGTTATATTTGTTCATGAGGGACAATGCATGGGTTCATTGTGGCATGATTTATCATGTCCTTTGTAGTTTTTTAGTTCAGTGTTTTTGCCCAGGTAGAAAGTCTTAATTTACATTGCATCATTAATACAAAGTTCTGTCATGAAACTCTAGATGGCACAGGCCAATAGGTTCTAACTCAATCTGATATAATTACTACATCATACACACGGTGCAGCTGATTGATTTCTTTTCGCATCAGCAGCCAATGAGCTTGTTGCTCGACATTCAAATACTTAGCTAGTGCTTTTTATAGCAGTTGCAGTGCGCTTCCTTCCCCAGCTCCACCTGTATAGATCTGCTATGGGGTAATTTCATGTATGTTATAAGTGCAGCAGAAGTATTTCCTACACTGTAAAAAAAAAAGTTGAGCCAACTTAAAATTTTAAGGCAACCAGCTTCAGCAGATTTTTGAGTTTTCTCAACTTGTTGTTTTAAGTTTATACAACAAAAAGTTGAGAATCTCCTACAAAAATGAGTTGAGAGAACTCAAAAATCTACTGAAGCTGGTTGCCTTAAAATTTTAAGTTGGCTCGACTTTTTTTTTTTTTACAGTGTACATGTTCACAACAGCGTAGCAGATCTATTCCGGCAAGACCAAACGCATTAACATTGCCATGCATATTACCATGCTAAACTCTCCGAGAGTTGTCACGACAGAAATTGATTTACTCTAGCACAGTAGATATCAGTAAAACAATGCTGCAATAAATTAAAGAAAGGATTAATATGTGGGTAAATCTAGAGGTAAATTTGCTTTAAAAAGTATTACACATTCGAGCACGGCCAGAATGTGCGCACTGAGAGACACGTTTAAATTTGTCGCCTTAATGTGATAAAACTGTGCGTCTTTACATGTACTAAAGAAATACAGTGAAAACGGATGCCTTAACATGGACAGAATGTGCATGTCTACACATATAAAAGAAATGTGTACAAAACTGCGTTAACATGAACGAATGTTGACACGGTCAAATTTCACATTCAGTTTAAAGACTTTTGGCCCCGACTACCTTCCATAGACAACGTATTATTCACAAAATAAAGAAAGTCATATGGGTTTGGAATGACACGAGGGTGAGGAAATGACAGAATTCGGGGTGAACTATACCTTTAAGTGCCCTCGCTCTTTGAGTGCTCTGCATTTGGGTTATTTAGCAAATGCATTTTTGATGACCTCCCCTCCTTTTCAAAGAAACGCTGTGGTTTAATGACACTGAAAACTGCCAGTGAGAACTCTGGAGGTTAACGATAGCTAAACAGAACAAGGTATAATTTCTGTCAGGGCTTTAGTGCTGGAGCCGCAGGCAGCAGTAAAACCTCGTAATGTGCAGTTACTCTTAACTTTAGGACAGCTTTTATTGTGTTCGAACTTATGATCTGCTCCGAATAACTCTTAAGGGTGCACTGTATACACAGTAATCATGCATAATGCATTCAGACTGGAAAATATTAAAGATACAGGTATGTGGAAATTAACTTTAATAGAATTAGCTGCTAACAGCTCAATGGCACCAACATTACTATTTGATCCAGAATCTTTATTTTATACAGGAGATAGTTGGCAGTATTTATTCTCTTTTGAATAGTCATTTCACTCGTTGAATGCATTTTTCTTCATTGATTGTTTAAGGTTTTTTTGGCTTGCGATTTAAACTGCACTTGGGGATTTTTTTTATTTTTTTATATCTGGACTCCTGTAGTCTGAGCTGAAACTTCACATTATAATCAGTGTTTTACACTTTAACTTCTGATCCAAAACACAATTACTGACATATTTTCAGCTGCACACGTCCAGATCCCTCATCGACTCTTTGTTATCATCAGCATGTTTCTGAATTTAATTATCAACAGTATTTAAATGATCAAATGATTAGAAAAGCAAAAGCACAGCTCTCCTCAACAACAAAACACAGATATCAATCATGTTCATAGCAACAAACATTTAGGACAAGCCAGATGCCTAAAAACAATACTTGTTCAAATTCCCAAGTTTGAGCAACAGTGATACTTGACCACAAAATAATAAGAATGACCCTCTTCCAAGCTCAGATAAAATGAGCCTTCTTGAGTCACTGTCACAGATAACTCTATCTTGCTTAAAAGCAACTTCATCTCGCTTATTATGACCTGTAATTGTCTTTGGTCATATCAGGTGCAGCACTGATGGATAACATCATCTCGAGTGTGCTAATGTTTCAAACAATGCCTGAAATCCAAGAGAGCC
Organism: Tor tambroides; assembly: GCA_021397915.2. Lineage (NCBI taxonomy): Eukaryota > Metazoa > Chordata > Actinopteri > Cypriniformes > Cyprinidae > Tor > Tor tambroides. The sequence continues at coordinate 20,116 of JAFVLL020023187.1, read as the reverse complement.
CAGCTGGAAACACTGTCGACATGAGCCGTAAAATCGCAAGCACAAGATGTGCTTCACACGTGACGCATCATGCCGGCTTCGGTCTGTCTCGGCACGGCAGCAGGGATGAAGACGGGCCCGACGTACTTAGCAGGCTCCGCTATAAACCTGCAGGAATAAAGACAACTCGCTCCTCTTGGACTAGAATGCTAATTACTGCATTTGTCATGATCAGGAATCAAAGCGGCGCACAGGCGACCGGAGTGCTTGAATTTCCCCGCTCGTCCTCCGAGGATCGTCATGTTCCATTAGTCTTCTTTAGATCTCCCCCCAGGCACTTGAAGAGAAGTGCGAGGCTTCGAGTGTTGAGTAAAGTGTTCTACGGTGTGCCGGGAGGGTATGAATTATGGATTTCTGGAAATAAATCCACCTCGTGAATGACGGCCCGAACACACGCGGCCTTCTCAAAACATCTCGTGATTCAATGCATTATGAACGCTTTCAAAATAGCGTTAGCATTCATTTATGGATCGATGTTGAAACGAGTACATTTTTCCACGACCACTTTTCAGAGAGGCTGTCAGCGTTATTAAAGGAATGGTTCGCCAAGAAATTAACATTCTGTCATCATTTACTCACCCTCATGTCTTCGCAAACCGCTATGACTTTACATTTTTTGTGGACACGAAAGACTAAAACCTAGTATGCTGTCTACTACTGTAGAGGAAGCTCGCTTTTAAAGCAGCAAAATGCAACCTCATTTGTTCACCATTTTTAATGTTCTACATACGCATTAAGATGGCTCTCTATGTGTGAAGCACATGGGAGACTCAACTCACAATCGATTTCAAATCATTTTTCTGAGTTGCTAATCTAACAATATTATAAGAAGTTTCAGAATACAGAAATATAAAGATACATACAAGCACACAAATATTGGATAATGGTTTATGATAATTGTCAAATAGAACTAGGCCTAAATGTACTGATCATTTTTGGTATTAAATTATATGTAACAGGGCAGTAAATAAAATATATTTTCTCACACTCTGTTCACTTTTTTACAAAAATATGTTCATTACTTTTCTTTTGGACTTTATATTCATCAAAGAATCCAGAAAAAATGTATCACATTTTCCACACACACACACACACACACACACACACTGAATCAGGCCAACTGTTTTCAACATAATAATGCAAAATGTTTCTTCAACAGCAAATCATCATATTAGAATGATTTCTGAAGGTTCGTGTGACACTGAAGACTGGAGTAATGATGCTGAAAATTCAGCTTTGCATCACAGGAATAAATTACATCTTACAATTTATTCAAAAAGAAAAGAGTTATTGTAAATTGTAATAATATTCCAAAATTTTAATCAATTAAATGCAACCTCAGTGAGTACAAGAGACTTACTAAATATATATATATATATATATATATATATATATATATATATATATATTAAACTGCATCAAAATATAAAAAAATCTATTAGCATTATTCATAATAATAATAAATATAAAATATGCATTTAAGAGCTGTGGGAAGGGAGAAATAATCATTAAATACCTTAAAAGTCAGTCAAAATTATTGCATGGCTCCAGAAGACTTCAAATACAGCACACATCATATGGACTACTATATAGTACTTGACAGTGTTTGCTAAGTATATACGAAATGAGCAGTGTGAATATGGAAAAGTCATACAGGTCAAAACCTGCATATTCCGTCCACAGTATTCTTTTTTTTTTTTTTTTAATTCAGCAATGGTCTAAAAAACACAACAACAACAATGAAAAAAAATCCAGATAATTGGAATCTGATTTGGCTCCTGGTTTGGATAAAATACAGCCTGTCTTCTATCATGGAGCTGACCTTCCGCTGAAACAGAACATATTGACTCCTACATGCAGATGTTCACCATTATGGTTTGAGAGACAGCGAGACCACGCCAGCATTTCACTCTCCGCTAGCATTACAGTTCGCTCATCAGACCGCTGGCTCCGTCGCTTCTGGACCGGCGCACCTGCCGCTTTTCAACACGGATCAAGTCATAGCATGGATTTATGTAAGAGGTTTCGAGAAAGTTCACGAGAAAGTCCACGGAGAGTACGGGTTATTCAGCCCCATGTCTGCTGACTTATGAGCTTTTGACAAATGTGACTCATACAGGAATGTCAGAAAGTGAAATTGATGGCAGCAGCGTTTCATAACGCATACAGAACCTCCTGGAAACCAACGCTTGTTTAAAAACACAGTTTATATTGGCTTTTTATAGGCACTTTTGTTTTGTTTTGAAAAGAGGTAAATTGTAGATTTGCTGATTAGCAACTGCAAGTGTGACTCACTTTTACCAGCTCGTGGACCAAAACAAGCAAAGTCGAGATAATTGCCGTGTACTTTTTGTTTCTCGACGCAATCCATTAAAGCAATAGTTCACCCTCGAAATGATCATTTTGTCATATATATACTCACCCTCGAGTTGGTTCAACCCTGTATTTTCTTTCTTCTGTGAAACATGAAAAGAAATGATCTGCAAAATGTCTGAGCTTTGTTTTTCCATAAAGCGAAGGTGAGGTCAACGTTTGATGGCAAACGTTACTGGTTCTCAAGTGTTACATACATGATTGCAAATTTGAAAATGCACAGGAAAAAATGACCCTAACAACCAAGTTTTGAGTTTGTTTCTCACACATAGTGATCATATGACTTCAGAAGACTTGGAATAAATGCATGGACTACTTTTATGAGACTTTTAAAGGAACAGTTCACCCAAAACTGAAAGATGAAGATGAGTTTGTTTCTTCATCGGAAACAAATTTGGAGAAATGTAGCATTACATCACTTGCTCAGCAATGGATCCTCTGCAGTGAATGGGTGCCGTCAGAATGAGAGTCCAAACAGCTGATAAAAACATCACAATAATCCACAAGTAATCCACACCACTCCAGTCAATCCAGTCAGTGAAAAGCGAAAAGCTTTGAAAATAAGGAGGAACAATTCTGATGGCACCCATTCACTGCAGAGGATCCATTGGTGAGCAAGTGATGAAATGCTAAATTTCACCAAATCTGCTCTTATGAAGAAACAACCTCATGGATGGCCTGAGGGTGAGTACAATTTCAGCAAAATTTCATTTTTGGGTGAACTACTTCTTTATGGGGTTTACAGACATCTAATTAGATATCCTATATTTCTCCTTGTGTTTCAAAGAAGAAAGAAAATACTGTGAATTTGGGAAGGCAGAAGGCTGAGAAGAAAATGGTCCTTTTAATAAATAAATTCAGTGTTAAAAATGTTGGGTTCTGCTCATCAAGCTTAATTTATTTGATCAAAAATACAGTAAAAACATTATCATGAAATATATATATCATGAAATATTATTACAATTTAAAATAGCTGTTTTCTATTTAAATATATTGTAAAATGTAATTTATTCCTGTGATCAAAGCTGAATTTTCAGCATCATTACTCCAGTCATCAGGGTCACATGATCCTTCAGAAATCAAGTTGAAAACTGTTTTTGCTGCTTAATATTTTTCTGGAGACTGTGATAAGTTTTTTTTTATTCATGATTCTTTGAACCAATAGAAACAGCATTTATTTAAAATATATATATATTTTTTGTAGCATTATAAATGTCTTTACTGTCACTTTTAATTTAATGAGTCCTTGCTCAATAAAAGTATTAATTTCATTGACCCCAAACTTTTGAAGGGTAGTGTGTGTGTGTGTGTGTGTGTGTGTGTGTGTATATATATATATATATATATGTACATTCTCCATATTTAAGTGAATTCATTTTTTTTCAAACGAGCAAGTTAACAAAGCAGGATTCTTTATTTGAAAATGTTTATCAGTTTTCAAATTGCAAGAAGAGACAGACAAGCTTTGTGGCCCCAGTAGCTCATGTAATATTCATGAGATGTTTCCAGGGATGGCTTCAGGTGAAAAGCCCGCTAACTCACCCCCACATACACACACACACACACACACACACACACACACACGCACACGCGCAAACACACTCCTGCACATTTACATATTCATCTGTTTAGCAAACATCCCACTATATTTTTTAACCTTGCTTTGACATGAATCAGCAGCATTTTACTTTGGAAATCACCCACTTATCTTCCCCCAAGTTCTGCTGTACACACACACACACACACACACACACACACACACACACACAGGTACAACAGGGCTTAATTTGTATTGGAAAAAGCTGGATCTGGATCTAGAATTGGACTGCAATCACTGACCATTTTTGGAGGGTCTTAAAACTGTGAAATAAGTTTTATTTGTCTGTCTTTGATGTTAGCAGCCAATCAGAATTAACATGACAATTTTCAATTTTACAGCTCAGGTTATTGGCTGAAACTTCATAAGTTGTAACCATATAAAATGCACATTTAATGTCCAAAACCTACTAGATCCATCACCAATAATATATTCCATTATGTCTTAATGGACCCTTTTCAGATTCATTTCCAGAGTTATTAACACTGTAAATCTAGCAAAGCTTTTTTTGAATATTTTCATGTACATTTATAACACTATATTTTCTTACCTCTGAAGTTTTTCAGTTTTCGACTTGGAAATTTCACATTTAATTCAATGTGGTTATTAGCGTTTCTTTATTTGTGAAATTTACTTGCAATTTCTGAGTGAAAATTGTTTCAAAGTAAACTTTTTGAGGAAGTGATGGCAAATTTCTAATGAATTTATTTATTAAGAGTAGACAACTATTACTTAAATGTTTGTCAAGTTAATGTATGAGTAATAATAAATTCTTAATTCTGGAAAATAAATGAGCAATTTCAGAGTGAAAATTGTTTCAAAATTTTTTGAACATTTTTAATGAATTAATTGACTAAGAATAGACAACTATTACTATCATTTTGGTCAAATTAATGTATGATTAATAATCATTAAATTCCTAATTTTGGAAAATAAATTAGCCATTTTCAGAGTGAAAATAGTTTCAAAATATATTTTTTGAGGGAGTGGTGGCAAATCTTTCTCTCTTCTGACCAACATAATTATGTAGATATTTGATATATGAATTTTTGATTTGATTATGTTGATATGATAAATGAATGGATATTTCCTCCTCCTTTGTGAAGTCATAGAAATGCTATAATGGATTTTTTTCTGGAACAAATGGGAACACAAAAACGATATTTATTGTAGTTTCCATTCACCACTACACAAGTTTCTGATGAATTCTGCTTCTGTGAACCATAGAAATGTGAAACGGGTCCACTGACAAATGAAGCACTGCTGACCTGTTTACACCAACAGCTGGAAACAGGAAAGGATCTAGTCATCTAAAGCACTGAAATCAACAATAGTAAGACTTAAAGTGCAAAACAGCAGAGAAATACAACTTTCCATTTTCCTCATTATTAACATCTCTGTGTTCCCAAACTCACCTTAAATTTACAAATCAATCTTGTACTCTAAGCGATGATAATGATGAATCATGGTTTCCGTACAGAAAAACAAAAATCATATCTCCACCGATACATTTATAGCTTAACGTCAGTGTGTCACATGTAAATGACGATGCATAGTTACCTGGTTCGTGTTTTGTCTTTAAATTATTGCGATATCACGCATTGGATCTGGGTATGAGGTGATGGAGGGGTTAATGATCCGATCCCCCAGAGGTCATAGTTCAAAGGTCAATAAGGGGCAAACAGTACAGGCGTGTGAGCAGTCCTGATTGGCCCCGGTGCAGGGCGGAGCAGCGCGGCGGGGAGGGACTGAGTCTGAAAGAGGGCGGGGTTATGGCAGGCACGCAGTGGGAAGGCGGAGCCAACGGCGGCGGCAGCAGCGGCGATAGCTGCCAGGTGGGACGGCATTATCCTGGTCGTCAGCGGTGGACAGTCTTTACCGGCAGGCACCTTTACCTGCTGGACAGAGAACAGGTCTTTACATTTTTTAAACTAATTTTTTAACTAGTTAAAATATAAAATATATATAAATAATAAAATACCATTATGATAATTTAGGATTATAATTTTAAAGATATAATAATAATACATAATAATATAATAGTATTATAATAATAGTATATATATATATATTAATAATAATGTATATACTGTATATATACACACACGCATAAATAAATTATATATATATATATATATATATATATATATATTCTTGACAAAATGACAAAATAATCATAACTTAAAATATATATATATATATATATATATATATATATATATGACAAAATTACAAAATAATCATAACTTTTAAAAATATGAATATATATATATATATATATATATATATATATATATATATATATATATATATATACAGTGCCCTCCACTAATATTGGCACCCTTGATAAATATGAGCAAAGGCGGCTGTGAAAATAAATCTGCATTGTTTATCCTTTTTATCTTTTATTAAAAAAATTCACAAAATTCCAACCTATCATTGAAGTAAAACAATTGAAAGTGGGGTGAAAATCTCATTGTGATAAATAAATGCTTTCTCTAGTTCATGTTGGCCACAATTATTGGCACCCAATTATTGCAACGTAATTTTTCCCAGGGTAACAGCTCTGAGTTTTCTCCTGTAATGCCTGAAGAGTTTGGAGAACATCTGACAAGAGATCAGAGACCATTTTCTTCATCCAGAATCTCTCCAGATCCTCCAGATTCACTGCTTCTTCTCTTCTTCTTCTCTGAGTTCACCTCACTCATTTTCTACAGGGTTCAAGTCAGAGGACTGGGACAGCTATGGTAAAAGATTCATTTTGTGCTCAGTGACCCATTTTTGTGTTGATTTTGATGTTTGTTTTGGATCGTTGTCTTGGTGGAAGATCCAAACATGGCCCATTATAAGATTTCTAACAGAGGCAGTCAGGTTTTGATTTTTTATCTGTTGGTATTTGATCGAATTCATGATTCTATGCATCTAAACAAGATGTCCAGGACCTCCAGCAGAAATATAGGCCCACAACATTAAAGATCCAGCAGTGTATTTAACCATGGACATGGGGTACTTTTTATCCCTGTTTGTACTAAACTCATCTGGTGGGTTTGCTGCCAAAAAGCTCTTTTTCCAGTTTCATCTGACCATAGAAGCCAGTGTCATTTGAAGTTCCAGTCGTGTCTGACAACTGAATATGCTGGAGATTGTTTTTGGATGAGCTAGGAGAATTTTTCTTGAAGCTCTCTGGAACATCATGTGGTGATGTAGGGGCTGTTTGACAATTTTTTTCTTAGGTTTCTGACCCCGAGACTCAACTAATCTCTGCAGTTTTCCAGCTGTGGTCCTTGGAGAGTCTTTAGCCGCTCAAACTCTCCTCCTCACCGTGCATTAGGACGATATAGACACATGTCCTCTTCCAGGCAGATTCATAACATCTTTAGTTGATAGGAACCTCTTAATTATTCCCCTGATGGTGAAAATGAGGATTTTCAATGCTTTAACTCTTTTCTTACAGCCACTTTCTATTTTGTGAAGCTCAACAATCTTGCTCTGCACATCAGAACTATATTCTTAGGTTTTACTCCTTGTGATGGACGATTAAGGGAATTTGGGCTTTATGTTCCTCTTATTTATATTTCTGTGGAACAGAAGTCATGGCTGGACAATTTCATGCTCTTAGTCAGCCTGGTGTGCTAAAAAAAGTAAATGTGAATGGGAATATACTTCAGAGATATTTTACTCATAAGAATTTCTAGGGGTGCCAATAATTGTGGCCAACATTCATTGGAGAAAAACATTTATTTCATCATAAAATTTTCTCCCCGCTTTCAATTGTTTTACTTCAATGATAGGTTAGAATTTTGTGAATTTTTTGAGTGAAAGATCAAATGGATAAACAATGCAGATTTATTTTCACAGCCGCATTTGCTCATATTTATCAAAGGTGCCAATATTAGTGGAGGGCACTGTATATATATGTAAAATCATTACATTCTTAGTTTTGGGGGAAAAAAACTCTAATTTTAAAACAACAACAAAAAAAATACAATAATATATACATATTTGGAATTTTTATATTATTGTAATAAACTGTTAAACTATTATAATTTGGTGTGTGTGTGTGTGTCTGTATATATATATATATATACAGACACACACACACACCAAATTCTAATTATTAAAATAATAATAATAAAAATTCCAATTATTCATTAAATTCTTAGTTTTAGAAAAGAAATACTATAATTATGAGCATATATATATAATTTGTTGTTGTTCTCTGTTAAAGAAATACATTTCATAATAAGTTCAATTTATTTCATTATTGTTAATAATAAAAAAATACAAGTAATAAATATAAATATAAAAGAAAAGGAAAGAAGGATAGATATGCACACAAAAATATAGGCCAAATCTCATGTAGATGTATTCCATCAAGTCCACAAAAGTATAAACATAGTGGCACTGATTTAGGATTGAACTCGAAAACATTTTGTACAGCAATTTCTTTCCACTTATTCTGTGGCCTGGATGGAATAAATCTACATGAGCATCAGTCTATATTTCTGTGTGCAGACTGAATTTCATTAGTAAAATCTGTAGTCTAATGGGTTGTATTGCAGCGATGCCCTACAATGCTATGCAATCATATGTTATGCGATTCAAGCGATAGTTCACTATGTTGACGTTGTTCTAGTCCTGTATGTGGTTGTTCGTTTCCGTGGAACACCAAACAGTTTCAATACAACAACAGTTCAGAGTGACCGCAAGCCCCACAACAGTAGTCCACACGACTCATGCGCTATCTTCCAAAACGTCTGAAGTCATATGACAGATTTTGTTTGAGGAACAGACTGAAATTCAAATCACTCACTGAAAATCTTTGAAATCTCATTTGTGTTCACAGTGAGCTTGACAGATGTGGTCACTATCAGCTGTTGTTGCATGGAACATAGCAGAAAAATGATCAGCATATGGGTTTGGAACGACATGAGGGTGAGTAAACAGTGACAGAATTTTCATTTTTGGGTGAACTATCGCTTTAATAAATGGTCTTGATGTGTATAATTCATCAGGACGTGTTATTCGAAAGGAAAAAATTGTTTTGATAAGCGTTCATCAAAACATAATGGCTTCCTCTGTCTCTGCAATAACTTTTTCTGCTGACATACACGAGTGCTGATAGCACACTAATAAACTACATTACTGTTCAAAAGTTGGGGGTCAAAAGTTATGACAAAAGATTTTTCTTTCAAATAAAGCTGTTTTTTCTTTCTATTCATCAAAGAATCTTAAAATAAAATGTATCATGGTTTCCACAAAAATACGAAGCAGCACAACTGTTTTCAACATTGATAATAATCAGAAATGTTTCTCGAGCAGCAAATCAGCATATTAGAATGATTTCTGAGCGATCATGTGACACTGAAGACTGGAGTAATGATGCTGAAAATTCAGCTTTGCATCACAAGAATAAATTACATTTTAAAATATATTCCCATAGAAAACAGGTATGTTAAATTGTAATAATATTTTACAACATTACTGTTTTTGCTATATTTTTCATCAACATTAAAAGATCTTATCAAACCTATGATTTTGAATGGTAGTATAAATTATTGTAATTTTATATTTTTTAATTATTTAATATATAAAAAATTAATATGACGTAATCTGTACACTAATGAAGTCCTGGTCTTCATTATTTCCCACTGAACAGTTTTCCGCTCAGAAATGTGTCACATCATGAAAGTTAAATGTATTGTGAAATCATTTCATGTTGTTTTTATTAAATATGGCATCAATCCATCATGCAACGTCTGATTTTGAAACAGTCTGGACTGACAGCATTATTTTTGCACCACTAGCAACACAAAACAGAACTGCCTTTATTGTTTGTCCACGTCCATTGAAATGAACAGGTTTGCTAGAGGATATTTTTCTCCAGGTATTGTTAAGGAAGCAGGAACCTACTGTCTGTTTGGTGGCTCCTCTTTGGGGTTTGGTGTAAGGACTGAACTTGGGTTTGGCTGGTTTCCCTGCAGCTCTGTCTTTATGGCGTCTGCTGCTGATATGCTGACGATACAAACACAGAAGGTGACACAGATGTGATGAGCTGACAGACACAGTTTACAGATTCTATAACAGCGTTTAATGCTGTTATGAACTTTTCATACCAAATGAAAATACAATTTGCACTGCAGATTATTTGCCACAAGCATTTATGGTGAAACACACTCACACACACACATTCCCATCCTCTGTTATTTATTTACTTAGACTGAATGATATTGAATTTCTTACTTCATTATTTTTTTACTATGATTTTTTTTTAAATAATATTTGATATTGTTATGGGTGGTAAGTATCTATATCCTCCACAAAATTACAGAAATCAGTTTTATATCAATCTAACATATTTTACTTTTAATATTTTTAAAGTAATTATTTTCCTTATTTTGAAAAAAACCCAAACAAAATTAAAAATAAAATATTAAAATAAAAATGATCGATCTATCTATCTATCATAATTTATCATAATAATAATAACATAATAATAATGTAACATAATAACAATAATAAATTAAATTAATTATCTATCTATCTATCTATCTATCTATCTATCTATCTATCATTATAAAAATTTATAATAATGGTAATAACAATAAATAATGAATTATCACAAAATGTAAATATAATTATGTATAAATATAATAACAATAATAATAATAACAACAACAAATAATACTAATTAATACTTACTGTATACTTTCATTTATTAAATGAAATTTTACCCATCTTTTTCAAAAAGGTCCTTTTTTTATTTATTAATGTTAGCATCTCCATAAAATAAAGACTTTAAACCACTGCTATAAAGCAGGTACATCAAGAACATGCCATTATTACTATTATTTTCATAAAACATACAATATTTCACTAAAACATCTGTGTTACATAATAAATGAAATCTCATTAGCAAAATTTGTAGTGAGACCTATCTGACAGAAATCCTGCGTAATGCCGCCGCCGCGTCGTGCTGCGCTTTCGCTTTCAGAGTGAAAGCCAAATGAGGTTGGGCGCTCACCTGCTTGAGCTGCGTCTCTGAATTGACGCGCACGTCGCAGGTTTCACAGTGGAATGTCTTGTTCTGCAGGCCCGTGTCTGCTTTAGTGGGTGTAGTCAGCTTGCTCTTCAGCCCGGGCCTAGGGAAGGATTTGATGGAGCCGTTCCCACTCCGAGCCTCCAGCATGGTTTTGTGTTTGGTGCCTGAGGAAACATGACAGGTTCAAAACATTTATCATCTTAATGATACGCCTTCGCCAGAGAAAATAAAACCGTGAGGGCTAAACAGGGTCTTTAGCGCTGATGCATCACATTTCAAAGTTAACTATTGTATGTGTATTAGTATTAGTCTGTTAGCATACACTAGCCATCAGAAGAGACATGTGACTGAATTTATGGTTATCATTGATCTTAAACTAAAGGTCTTTGCTTAAATACTTGAAGAAAAAAAAAAATGATACAGATCAGCTGGATCAAATAGTGAAGGAAAATCAGCTTCTGTGACCCGCAGCTTTGGTTTCAGTATTTTTATGATTCATTTTCTCCATAAGCATATTTTAAAAAATCTTTCAAAAGTTCCAAACCATGAACCAAATCAAGCAGCTCCACATCACAACATTTATCTGAAGCAAAAAGTGTTTCAGAACAGGCAGTCAGGAAGATTTTTACATTCATTTGACCAAAAAACACAGTAAAAACAGTACTAATGTGAAATATTATTACAATTTAAAATAACAGTTTTCTACTTGGATATATTTATAAAGTGTAATTGATTGCTGTGATCAAAGCTGAATTTTCAGCACCATTACTCCAGTCTTCAGTGTCACATGATCCTTCAGAAATCATTCTAATATGCTGATTTGCTGCTCAAGAAACATTTCTGATCATTATCAATGTTGAAAACAGTTGTGTTGCTTCATACTTTTGCAGAAACCATGATTTTCAGGATTCTCAGATGAATAGAAAGTTCAAAAGAACAGTATTCATTTGAAATAGAAATCTTTTGCAACATTTTAAATGTCTTTAATCAATTTAATGCATGAATGCTGAATAAAAGCTGAAAAAAATACTGATGTGTTGTAATTAGTGTTGCTAATGATCATGTTAATGTAAACTAATTAGTCTGAAAAATGTCCCCACAACCCAACTTGCCAAATATCATAACCAAGGTGCAGTATCTTGCTGTAGTACTTGAGTATTACTTTGATTAATTCCTTTTTTAAACTCTTTGACTCAGTTTCTAATAAAGAAGCTGTGCATTACAGTAATTACAATTTTTTGCCATGACAAAATCACTGTAATCTTGAGTGACTTGTTGCTTTCATAAAACTGCAGCAACAACAATATGATAAAAGGGCCTTTTTAAAGGGCATGTTACTTCAGTTCTGTTGTCTTGCATGTGTCTGAGTAAGACCTGATCCTGTTAAATTCAGAGAAGCCTCAGTGAGAAGCTGCTCACCGCTGTTATGCGCGTCTAGCTGTGACGCCGAGTTGACGGCCACCTTACAGAGGGAGCAGTAGAGCAGACGCAGCGCTTTCTCATCCTCCGTCTCTGTCTCTGGACTGACTGAGGGATCGTTCTCCTCCGGTTCAGGCGGGTTTGGCGTGATGGAGCGGCCGTCCTCCCCTCCTGATACTGAGGTAGACTCTGGCTCTGTGGGCTCCACGCCGGGGCCGGACACCGGGGCAGAAGAGGGTGAGGAAGGGGCCACAGGCGCTCCAGGACTCTCACCTGTAAAAGATAAATGACTTGTTACTGGTAAGTGTAAGATCATGTGACAGTGCTTTTCATACCGTAGAACACATTGTTCAGAATAATAGTTTCACTGTTTTTATTGCGAGTCTTTTGTTTTGATCTCAAGTGTTCCATAATGTGAAGCTGTTCTTGCACTAATGGCAGACTCAGCATTTATATATTATGAATTGTTCTGTTTCCATTTATCAAGGTCCAAATATAAAAAGAAAATCATTTAAATTAAGTACCTTTCGTTTTTAAAGTACTTAATTTAATAGATTATACAAAGTCATATTATACAAAAAGATTATAAAAATGTTGCTCAATTTCCAGCATAAATGACCACACACACAAAACTAATAAAAAAGAATCATTAGTTTATAATAATAAATAAAATATGAAAATATGAAAAGCAAACAAATAAATAACTCCGTATCCAGTATTTGTATCAAGTTCTACATATAAAGAGAAAATTATTTCATAGACTATTAAAAGAAAAACATTTTTCGACAATTTCCAGCAAACTACATAGCAATAAAAAATGTCATTTTAATTAAAAAAAAATTGCAAACATGAAAATAACACAAACAAACAAACACATAAATACAGCCTCATCATTCATTTATTATGAATAATCATTTCAGCAGTTTGCATCAATCGGTTTTCAAATATCAGGAGAAAATGATTAAGGTAAAGTACCTTCTCATTTTTAAAGTATTTAATTTAATGGGCTATGCAATATAAAATCGAATAAAAAATATAAAATAACTTAATATGTAAAAATGAAATTACTGCAAAATGAAATAAAATTAAATGAAATAAATATTTGAGAAACACATGCATATTTTTCTAACTGAAGCACTGCACCGAATGCTATTGAGGCGCAAATACAAGTCAGATTTTTCTAATTATGCACACATTATATTGTCCATTGGATGAATGAGTATTGGACTGTGTTTTGGATGAATAAATATGCAGCAGGCACACATAAACACAAATCCTGATGTCACTGATGACTTGTCGACCTCTAAAAGCTCCTTCGTTGCCATTGTCAATAATACATGAGCACATTATTCCATCAAACGACACTCTTGCGTTCTGGCTGCGAGTTTTCCCCCGAGTGTTGGACTTGCTTTGATTTGAAGACTTCCTTTATTTGTGCTGGAAAATAACTGTGTCAAATATCGAGATCGATGGCGCCACACGCCAGTATTACCTAATGCGGTCAACACTGAAATTAATTGCACCAAATAAGATAAACTGCTGCTCATTTTCCCCAGATGAGGTCTGGTTTTGGCAGGATGCTCTGATTAATGTCTGAGGGGTCTGAACTCTTTGTACAGCAATAACACAGAGCCTCTCTTCATTTCAGACCCTGGGGACTCCATCGATACTGAATTATGTTGTTCTATTTTGGTGACACGTTAAGTAGAGTCTCTTATTTATCCCAGAGCTCCTCTTTGGATCATCTGTAAAAGAAAAGAGGCATGGATGCTACCGAACATCTTGCTCAAACTAAGACCTATTAGTTAACCCTAGGGCTGCAACAAACTGTTATTTTGAAAATCGATCAATCTAATGCTTATTAGAATGAATAATTGACAAATCATTGATTACTGCACTGATTAATCAGTAGGCTTTAATTTATTATTCAGCTTTTGCAATTCGTTAAAATATTGAGTTCACATTCTGCACATATTCATATATACATAGAGCTGCTTCACAGCAGAAAATCATGTAATTATAACTGAAAGTGACACTGACATCACTTTTTCATGTTTAATACTGTAAAGTTACTTGCTTTACAGCAGTCTATTGCATAACGCTCTATTATAAATAAATGTGACGTGACTTACTTAAGTGCTGAATTGTAGAGCTGGTGCAAACATCCACATTGCTATGATCAGATGCTTTCTTAACTGCTGTTTTCTCACCGCTGTCAAGTTTATTTTGTTTTTGAGAGGAAAGCGTGCAGCCCATATTTACACATTCATCTAAATGCCTCTCTCAGCTATGGTGGCCCAGTAGTGCACAACACAACGAAATCTCCACAACACAAAGAAATTACCACAACACAACGCATAGGACTAATTTCGTTGTGTTCTGCTAATTTTGCTGTTTCCGTTGTGTTGTGGCTTGTTTCCGTTGTGTTGTGGCTTGCTTCCATTGTGTTGAGCTAATTTCACTGTGTTGTGGCTTGTTTCCGTTGTGTCGAGCTAATTTCATTGTGTTGTGGCTTGTTTCTCTTGTGTTAAGCTAATTTCGTTGTGTTGAGCTAATTTCGTTGTGTTGCGGCTTGTTTCCGTTGTGTGGAGCTAATTTCGTTGTGTTGCGGCTTGTTTCCATTGTGTTGAGCTAATTTTGTTGTGTTGCGGCAAGTTTCAGTAGCGTGAGCTAATTTCGTTGTGTTGCGACTTGTTTCCGTTGTGTGGAGCTAATTTCGTTGTGTTGCGGCTTGTTTCCATTGTGTTGAGCTAATTTTGTTGTGTTGCGGCTTGTTTCAGTTGCGCTGAGCTAATTTCGTTGTGTTGCGGCTTGTTTCCATTGCGTGGAGCTAATTTCGTTGTGTTGCAGCTTGTTTCCATTGTGCCAAGCTAATTTTGTTGTGTTGCGGCTTGTTTCCATTGTGTGGAGCTAATTTCGTTGTGTTGCGGCTTGTTTCCATTGTGTTGAGCTAATTTTGTTGTGTTGCGGCAAGTTTCAGTAGCGTTGAGCTAATTTCGTTGTGTTGCGACTTGTTTCCGTTGTGTGGAGCTAATTTCGTTGTGTTGCGGCTTGTTTCCGTTGTGTTGAGCTAATTTTGTTGTGTTGCGGCTTGTTTCAGTTGCGCTGAGCTAATTTCGTTGTGTTGCGGCTTGTTTCCATTGTGTGGAGCTAATTTCGTTGTGTTGCGGCTTGTTTCCATTGTGTCAAGCTAATTTCATTGTGTTGTGGCTTGTTTCCGTTGCGTGGAGCTAATTTCATTGTGTTGTGGCTTGTTTCTCTTGTGTTAAGCTAATTTCGTTGTGTTGAGCTAATTTCGTTGTGTTGCGGCTTGTTTCCATTGTGTGGAGCTAATTTCATTGTGTTGCGGCTTGTTTCCAGTTTATTGCGGCTTGTTTCCATTGTGTTGAGCTAATTTTGTTGTGTTGCGGCAAGTTTCAGTAGCGTTGAGCTAATTTCGTTGTGTTGCGACTTGTTTCCGTTGTGTGGAGCTAATTTCGTTGTGTTGCGGCTTGTTTCCGTTGTGTTGAGCTAATTTTGTTGTGTTGCGGCTTGTTTCAGTTGCGCTGAGCTAATTTCGTTGTGTTGCGGCTTGTTTCCATTGTGTGGAGCTAATTTCGTTGTGTTGCAGCTTGTTTCCATTGTGTCAAGCTAATTTCATTGTGTTGTGGCTTGTTTCTGTTGCGTGGAGCTAATTTTGTTGTGTTGCGGCTTGTTTCCGTTGTGTTAAGCTAATTTTGTTGTGTTGAGCGAATTTCGTTGTGTTGCGGCTTGTTTCCATTGTGTCGAGCTAATTTCGTTGTGTTGCGGCTTGTTTCCATTGTGTCGAGCTAATTTCGTTGTGTTGCGGCTTGTTTCGTTGTGTTAAGCTAATTTTGTTGTGTTGAGCTAATTTTGTTGTGTTGCGTCTTGTTTCCTTTGTGTTGAGCTAATTTCGTTGAGTTGCGGCTTGTTTCCATTGTCGAGCTAATTTCGTTGTGTTGCGGCTTGTTTCCATTGTGTCGAGCTAATTTCATTGTGTTGCGGTTTGTTTCCATTGTGTTGAGCTAATTTCATTCTGCTGAGCTCATTATGTTGTTGCGGCTTGTTTCCTTTGTGTTGTGGAGATTTTGTTGTATTGTGAACTACTGGGCCACCGTACTCAGCAGCGTCGGAATGTTTGCTAACAGTAAAGCTCTGCTTATATATCAAACTTCTTTTTACCTCTAACCGAAGAGTGGAAAATAACTTTGACGTGAGTATATCGGGGCCTTTACACATTACAGCATTTTTTGTTTGTAGTTTTGTAAAACTTTCCCACACTCTGATCTGGGTGCATTTACATGTCTCATAAGCGTGTCTTCTTCTGTTGGATTATATGCGGGACGGCTGAAATACAGTCTTGCGCTACAGCGCCGCACTGGTCAAACCGCATTATTGCAGACACTTACATTAGGTCATATGAGATCAAATGACTATTCGATAACAAAAATATTTGTCTACAGTTTTTTTTTTTTTTTTTTTATTGTCGACGGTGTTGATACTTTCGCCTATAATCGTTTCAGCACTAATTAACCCTAACTCCACCAATATATAGTTCTGCACATACAGTTTTGGAGCCCAGAGTCCCTTCATCCATGTTGAAATGCTCACCAGCTGGCTAAAGGAGATTAACTTGTTGAGCCGTGGACTGGGGCACATTTCTCTCTCACTAGAGAAGCATCATTGACCATGACGGCTCAGCACAGAGAACTTCATTTACACTCCAGTTTCTATTAAATCTGTAGCGGAGGCCGCACGAACACTTCAGTCGAGCTTGACCACTGTAAGTATAGCCGGGAACTCAACCAGAGACAACAGGAAACCAAAAGAGCTCTTCTCAAAGCTCTACAGATGAGGGTTTGGACAAAAAAAACAAAACGATTATAAGAGTCCACGTAAACCAGTAAGACAACTAACTGTAGATCTACTACAACATGTCAACAGTAGTGCTGGGTAGATTACTTACAAATTGTAGTCTGTTACTGATTACAAATTACATGAGGAAAATTGTCAGTAATTTTCTGACTACTTTTGGATTACTTTTAGATTACTTTGACCTAACTTTTTTTTACAGATTTACATGCATCATTGTTATATAGATTAAAAAAACAAAACAAAGGGAAATAAAATATATTCCACTCTTTGTTTTATAAGTTGATGAAAAGCTAATAATTAAATCATAAAAATGAAAAATTTAAATGAGTAAATTATTTTAAAATAAAAACAAAATAAAACACCTGAACACCCTAATTTGAAATATTTATATCAAATAATATATAATATATCAAAGTCTTCCAGGTTTTAGATATAGGGTCTCATTTGTTAACATTAGTTAATGCATTAATGCATCATACACTAACAATGAGCAATATAGTTTTACATTTATTAACCACTGTTAATGTCAGTTTTTTAAAATGTTATTTCACAGCTGATTAACTAATGTTAACAGTATTTTGTTGTAAAAAACTAATGTTACCAAATAAAACCATACTGTAAAGTGTTACCATATTTATCAATATTTTGAATTAGCTTTTATTTTTATATTTTAAGTTTTCATTTTAACTTTAGTATTTTTTTTTTTTTTTTTTTTTGCAATTGTGTTATGTGCTTTTTATTAGTTTTCGTTTTGATGTTTTTATATTTCTAATTTTAGGTTTTTTTGCAATCGTGTTATGTGCTTTTTATTAGTTTTTGTTTTGATTTTTTATATTTCTATTTAGCTTTAATTAATTTTTATCAGTTTTAGAACTTAATGTAAACATTTTATTTAGTTCTAATGTTTGTTTTTAAATTTAAGTGTTTAAGTTTTTAATTTTCAGTTTTAAATTTAAGTTTTTAAGATTTTATCCAATATTTCTGTTTTATTTTAGCTTTATTTCAATTAACTTTTAATAGTTTTAGTACTGGTTTAGTAAGCACACATTAAGTGCAAAGATGTGTGTGAAGGAGCATATCATCTGGAAAGAATTATGTCCTATTTTAAGTAAGATGTTGAATCACAGGCCGTTTCACCAATTATGAATCACATTCCACTTAATGATTCCAGTTCTATAATGACTCCATTAATGATTCTTTTATTACTTTTGAGGAAAACCCTCAAATAAATAGTTCTGATTATATACTAAACAAACACAACACTATTTGTGGTAACATTTCAAACAAGAACTAATTCCTCTTTTTGGCTGACTCATTAAAAAGAACCAGTTCAAAAGAGTCATTTGTTTATGAATCAGTTTGTGCAGTATGTTCCTTATTGTGTGCAACCAGTGAGGATAATTGCAAAAGAAAATAATAAAGACTGAATCTACAGCAGCACAGTTCTTCATAATCTAAAAAACTTGCTAAACTTATCTTTGCTGCAATACACTGTGTGGATAAAAGTATCTTGTGAACAGACCAAGCAATTTAGATAATATTTTCCATCCAGCTTTACTCTTTGAATGAAGAGGTAATTTAAACTAGCTCCACTTACAATTAATCAGTTTACCGCTAACGTCAAAAAACCCACAAAGTCATTTGCTATTTATGGGGAGATTCACCTTGAACGACAGATAAAGAGTAAATGAGGTGAGCGGCAGCGCTGACCTGAACATTAGCCTCATTTTCATCTACCATCAGGAAGCTCGGATCACAAGCGGCCGGCTCTACAGGAAGTCTGGCACATCCCAAACTACGATGTGTGATCAATTTGAGCAGCATTTGTGTGTGAAAATAAGTCATTAAAGGGTCATTTGTGAGAGTACAGGCTGCTTTGATTGTCTGTCAGTGTGCTGGTGATCTATAGACTCTGCTGTGACCTGTGAGGCAAAAGAAGGAGAAACGCACACAGATCAGAAAAGGAAAAAGACAAAGAGATCAATGGTTCCTCATTAATGACCGGAATGGCCTTGATCAATCTACTCTATCAAGGTGCTGAAGGTGGCAGGACAGATCTGGGTCAGTCCATGTAGTTCATTTTTATGTCACCAATCATATTCCAAAGCCCTAAAATATATGGAAAGACACTTTTTGGACACACTTAAAATACCTGATTGCTACGGCATTTGTTCACAAAATAGCACAATGACACACTTTTTTTTTCTTAAATGCTAAAATTTGAAATTGTGGCTAAAGAGCCTTAATTCTCTTTGTATGTTAATGAATTATATAAACATTAAATGTACAGTTTAAAAATGTTTCAAACAAACCTTTTATTTGTATTTGTATTTTATTAATTTTTTCTTGAGAACATTGTTTTAACTGGTGATATGTAGGTTTTGCTCAATACTGCTTTTCATCCAGTCTTTCTGTAAAGACTTTTTGTTTGTTTCTTAACAAAAGCTAGTTCTTAATGACATCATCCCTCAGGAAGTGATATCATTTTGGAGGGAAAATAGCAGCACAAAAGTATAATATAATATTTTAAGATATTAGGTGGTTTGTTTCACTCACTCAAAACACATCATCCTGTCTGATAAAATTACAGATATTAGTTTGCTGATAATATTGCCATTTAAAAAGATAATTAATAATGAAAAAAAATCATTATGGAGAATGGAAAATCATCAAAAGTAATGTACAGTATATATATATATATATATATATATATATATATATATATATTAGTGCTGTCAATCGATTAAAATAAATTAACTAATTAATCGCAC
>JAFVLL020023186.1:30000-36027 GCA_021397915.2 Tor tambroides | reverse complement strand
CTAAGAACTTCATCTGAACAACTTTAAAGGTGATTTTCTCAATATTTAGATTTTTTTGCACCCTCAGATTCCAGATTTTCAAATAGTTATATCTCGGACAAATATTGTCCTATCATAACAAACCATACATCAGTGGAAAGCTTATTTATTCAGCTTTCAGATGATGTGGAAACTTATGACTTATGGTTTTGTGGTCCAGGGTCACATATTTTCAGTGAGAGCGTGAGGGTCAGCGTTCGCTCAGTCTCTTTAAAGTCAAGTCAAGTCACCTTTATATATATAGCGCTTTTAACAATACAGATTGTGTCAAAGCAGCTTTACAGTATCAGAGAGGACAACAGAAAACACTCAGTTTTAAGTTAAAGTCAGTCAGAGCTGGACATTAGTGAAGTATTTTTACTGTACTCAAATAAATTTAAAAAGCATCTGTACTTTATCAGAGTGTTTTTCTTTGGAAAACTTTTACTTCACTACATTCCAAAGCATAATGTCATATTTTTACTGCATTGCATTTCATAAATAACAATTGTTGTTTTTTTGCTTTTAATACTTAAGAACATTAAAAATATAGTACTTTCTTGTACTCAAGTAAATCTTTGAATTACTTGAGTAAAAGTAAGAAAGTACTAGATTTCTAATTTAATTAAGTACTAAACGATATTTAATATGAAACGTAGTGCAGTAAAAAGTACAATATTATGCTTTGGAATGTTATCAGGTAAGTTTTCTGAAGGAAAAACACTGATAAAGCACAGACACTTGAAAAGTACTTTTAAAGCAGAGTAAAAATACTCTGAAGTCAGTCAGTTCAGTTCAAATAGTATCTGTGTTTTCAAAACATAAAGCTCTGCTACACTGTAGATGTTTGTAATTATTAAAACTTCAGAAGTTAATTTTTAGTACAGCTAAAGACACACGTAAGAAGTTATTCACTAGTTATGTCATTAAAAAGACGACGACATGCAGAGGATCAATCTAATCTTTCAGTGGTGAGATGTTGAAGTGCTGAAAACCTGTCTCAAATAATACACTATATGCACATAAAACTGTGTGCTCTACCAGCTGTTGTATGAATTTTAGAAGGTTATTTTATCACCCAACATCACAGTCCCCTCTGCTAAGTAATTAAAGCTGCGAGAGTTGAGTGCATGAACTTTTTTTTTTAGTTACTGTGATGCACCTAATGAAATACATGATCAATAAAAAGGGGAAAAACTACAAAGATGACTTCAAATCTGTGTCATGCATTTTGGCATAGTGCTTGCTGTTGAAACAAGCAGTGCTGCCTGAAAAGCATGCCCTTGTGTTGAGCTGTTTTGTGCTGGAGCGGAGAGACGGATGAGTTTGGGTCAGTCGGCATTCAGTGGCCTGTAGCATGAAGCCGCCTTCACTTTTTACCCAGGTATAAGTTTGCATTTAGTTTGAGCAAACTCTGAGTTTTCGGGCTCTAGAAGGTGTTTGGTCACCACCCTGCTCCGGAGCAGGTTTTATTCTGGGTTCACAAACCCAAACTGGACCAATCAGCTGTGAGTAAAGTGACATATATCTGATGCAATGAAGCCACTCCCCCATACTTTCATCTGATCGATTTTTGAAGGCAGCATAGATATATCCTTCGCTGCCTTTGATATCCCACAATCCTGTGCGTTCCATTCCGTGACGGTTGAGCTACAAAATAAAGATGGCGTCTGAAAGTAGCGTTTGGTGGAAATGTATACTTCTGATTCAATTTTTGCACTTTTGATGTTATTTCTAGCGAGAAATCAGTATTATAGTAATTAAATATTCGTTTAGTTATCACCGAAACTTGATCTATTTTGTTTTAGATCGTTAATCCGTAACGCTGCCTCAGAAGCCTGTCCGAAATCAGTTTCGTGAGGTGCCTTCGTGCAAAAACGCTGCCTGCAAAGTCATTGCCTCATAAGGCAGCAAGTCAGCTGCCTAAGTTTTCGGATGCAGCCCCTGAGTTGACAGAGAGAGCGTTTATGTCGAGCTTTGTGAGCCTGATCTAAACCAGGTTGGAGTTGTTTGGTTTTGTCGACACTAAACCTCCTCTGAAACTCTGAGTTTGTTCATCTCACTTTGTGCTACAGGCCACAGATCGATGTTATATGGCCGTCTCGTGTTTGAGAGCTTTGTGAGTGCAGCTGTGTCACATTAACTCAGGGGAAGCGCTGCTCCTTGAGCCCTGAGCCCTACACAGATCAACACTGCATACACTGATAATACGACTGCTGCTCTGCTTGTTTATGAGCGGTGTGTGGGCGAGCTGCTCGAGTCTTTGTTCTTCTGCGCTGAGACTGATGTGAACTGCTGTCTGTTGTTGGGATGGACGCTGAGCTCTGGATCGGGTGAAATGGCTCTGAACTTACAGGACAGTTGAGGATCTCTCCAGAAGGAGAAATGCTCTTCTAGCTGCTGTTACTGCAGTGAGGATTTGCACACTTTCTCTCACAGTCACAGCGTCTCTGATGTGGGTTTAGCTCTTAGTCTGCAAGAAAACTTAGTCTTAGTCTGCATTCACTGCCACACAAACATTTGAATAATTAACAGCGTTTAATGTTGTTGAAAGAAGTCTCTTCTGCTCGGCGAACAGCATTTATTTGATCAAAAATGTCATTTAATGTCAAAATGTCAAAATGCATTTTTTCAGAATTCTTTGATGGATTGAAAGTTCAGTGAACGGCATTTATTTGAAATAGAAATCTTTTGTTCATGTTAATGTGTCCTTGATCAATAAGTGTTATTATTTAAACGAAATTCCTGCCCCAAACTTTTGAATGGAAGTTATTATAGTTTCCACAAAAATATTGTGCAGCACAACTGTTTTTAACATTGATAATAATCAGAAATGTTTCTTGAGCAATGATTTCTGAAGGATCATGTGACACTGAAGACTGGAGTAATGATGCTGAAAATACAGCTTTGATCACAGAAATAAATTACAGTTTAACAGAGATTGACATATTTTAAATGTTAATAATATTTCACTGTTTTTACTGTATTTTTGTTCAAATAAATGAGCAGAAGAGATGTTCTTCAAAACATTATAAACTTGTCTGGTAGTGAATATAGGGCAATTTCCTCATGTCTTCAGATGTGATACAGCTGTGTCAGTTTTCTGCCGGCCGTCTGATGGCGCGTCTGTTGTCTCTGTCTTGCAAAACAATGCTCAGGAGGCAGAGTTCCAGAAGTCAAAATTAGACTTTACTGCAAGAAGGCAACAAAGCCGAGATGCCTGCAGAACATCTGAATCTTTCTCTGTCCAGGAGAGCATCTTCATACAATTTCACTATCGGCCAATGAGCATACAGACCATTCTTTGAAGCATCATTCCCAGTACTTTTCCACAATTGTTTATCAGTTTTCACAATGCTTGCTTTCATTGTAGAAAACCACCTGCTTCACCTGATTATCTACCACATCCCAGATGCCCAAGGTTGCATTTTAGGATTTTAATGAGCTGTCAGGATTTGAATGAGATTATCTCATCCTGTGACATCTCCTATCTCTGGAACTGTATTCTCTATTCATAAGCACAGTTACGTAAACCTTGAGGCCTTCAAATGCACCCAGCTCACATATGAGGCAAGCATGCAACGTAGCTTCTTCAGTTGTTTTCTATAGGGTCAATAAAACATTTAATCACGTCATAGTGACAGAGTTTCTAATTAACATGCTGCAGGGCACCAAAAACATAAGAGTCAAACGCTCCCTTCATCTCAAACATACAGAAAGTGCTCCTGCATTAGAGAGTCTGATTAGGGCCGTATTAAAGCTTCTAAGATTCCTCTCAGAAAGCTCCTAATTTAGCTTAAAAATTTCTACGTAGGAGTCTTTGCTTAAGAGTGATTCAGGACCAATCTAAGAGCAACTGTGAGTAACGGAAAGACAAAACTTTTATCTTACTTGCTAGGTATGACACAGCCTTTTGAAGACTGTGATTGGTTGGTTGTTCAAGAAAGAAATAAAGGAGTACTTTTAAGTGTAGGGTCTATTATAAGCCTTCACTTTGAAATTATAGGCATAATTTTTCCTGCTTTACCATACACGCATACACACACGTTATATATGCTGTATATATGTATATATTCTTAATTTTTTATTTACCGTGCTGTTAATGTCGTACTTAACATATGTGACCCTGGATCACAAAACCAGTCTTAAGGGGAAATTTTTCAAAATTGAGATTTATACATCATCTGAAAGCTGAATTAATAATCTTTCCATTGATGTATGGTTTGTTAGGATAGAACAACTATTTGAAAATCTGGAATCTGAGGGTGCAAAAAAATCTAAATACTGAGAAAATGGCCTTTAAAGTTGTTCAAATGAAGTTCTTAGCAATGCATATTACTAATCAAAAATTACGTTTTGATATATTTATGGTAGGAAATTTACAAAATATCTTCATAGAACATGATCTTTACTTAATCTCCTAATGATTTTTGGCATAAAAGAAAAATTGTTAATTTTGACCCATGCAATGTATTTTTGGCTATTGCTACAAATATACCTGTGCAACATAAGACCGGTTTTGTGATCCAGGGTCACATATTTGATAGGAAATGGCTTATAGAAGGTTGTGACAGACCCAAATCATCACTGCATTTTTCCAGTTGCCAAATACTCCCATTTCTGGCGCTATGGCGTTTCTGCGCCATGTCTCCAACAATATTGATTACAAACACGATCTCTGCACGATCTAATGTGTAGCGTCTTCTTAACTCACTGTCATGCATTGTGTGCAACACATTTCTTCTCCCTCTTTATGTTTTGTCAATTTTCTCCACTGCTAAAAAAACTCTTAAACCTCTTAAAAGTCCTATCAGTTTTGGACCTTAAGACCTCTTTTAAGGGATAAGATGCTTTCTGAATGACTTTTTTCTTTACTAGGATATTTTGTTTAATTTTACAGTTTTTTTCAACTGCTTACACACAAAATCTTTACTTGTCACACAATTTCTGAAACCTGACACTCAGACACACCAAATCTGCAAACCATACGCTAATTACCCCGCATTTCTGAGAGTTGTCTTAGAATTTTGTTACTAGGAGCAACTCTTTGCACTAAGATTTTCATGAATATGGGCCCTGGTGTGTAGATTTGATTTGAGTCTAGAGACAAGAGTGTCGTGCTCTGCATGAGTGGATTTAGGCATACATTTTTTTTGTTCACACCACATCAGCAACATCAACAACACAACATCATCTCAATCCTCAAAGCAGTGCTGGAGCTGGAGGACAGATGAGCGTCTCAGCAGGGCGTCCCGGATCTCTCACGGACCCTCAATCTGTTGTGAAATGCAGAGTATGCCCATCTGGATGGTATCCAGGGACTAGACATCCAGCCACAATCTGGGTTACGCTTGAGTAATTGAATAGTGCTGTTTTTGAACTGGCTCTGCTGTTGAGAAGTGACTGCTGATGACACACATGTGATCCCAATGATTTCATGGGATGGGATGCCATTAGTTCTCAAACCAGTTAATAATAATAATAATACACTTTATTTTCTATAGCGCCTTCAAAAGGTACATCTCAAAGTGCTTTACACAGATAAAATAAAAATAATAGCAATAATAATACTAATAACAGTAAGAAAGTAAAATAAACACCATACATATGACACAAGGAAATCACTTAAAAGCTATTTTGAAAAAGTAAGTTTTAAGAGCAGATTTGAAAACACTAAAAGATTCAGCCTGTCTGATCTCAAGGGGAAGAGAATTCCAGAGTTTTGGTGCACAAGAGGAAAAGGGCCGATCACCCATAGATCGTAAACGAGTAGGGAGACCACTAAAAGACCGGAAACAGAGCACATAAAGGTGCTTAAAAGGTTCTTCACAGCGATGGCATAGAAGAAGCTTTTTTGGTTCCACAAAGAACCATCTCTTATTTTGTGAAACAGAAAGGTTCTTCAGAGCTTCTTTATGGAACCATTTAGACAAAAAAGGTTATTCTATGGCATCATGAAGCACCTTTATTTTATTATCGTGTAGCGGAGATCATGACTTGGAGTGTAAA
>JAFVLL020023186.1:10000-25000 GCA_021397915.2 Tor tambroides | reverse complement strand
TAGTGTTAGAGCATCAAATAAAGATGGAAGAGATGTGTTTTTAGCCGTTTCTTGAAGATGGCTAAGGATTGAGTTGAGTGGGTCATTCCACCAGGAGGGAACAGTTAATGTAAAAGTCCTTGAAAGTGATTTTGTGCCTCTTTGGGATGGCACGATAATGCACCGTTCACTTGCAGAACGCAAGCTTCTAGAGGCACATAGGTCTGAAGTAGTGCATTTAGGTAAAGGGGTGCAGAGCCAGAGGTGGTTTTGTAGGCAAACATTAATGCCTTGAATTTTATGCGAGCAGCTATTGGTAACCAGTGCAGATTGATAAACAGAGGCGTTCTATTCGTTTCGTTGAAGATTAATCTTGCAACGGCATTTTGGATTATTTGTAGTTTTATGTGTTTGTTTGCTGCTCTGTTCCTCACTGAAGGCCTGTAATCTGAGCACGCTCTCTCTCTTATTTTCTCTGCAGCCCACTGTGCTGAGAAATGTGTTCACGGCCGCTGCGTGGCCCCCAACAGCTGTCAGTGTGAGCCGGGCTGGGGAGGGCCCAACTGCTCCAGCGGTGAGTCTGCAGCTGTGCCCTTCTGTCTCTCGCTCTCTCAGCCTGCATTTCACACTGCCTTCCAGAATGTCATCTGAACTTTTGCTGCTCTGTAGAAAATCATTTCAGTAGTTCCTCAACACACTGACAAGGAATATGTGTGACCCCGGAGCACAAAAACAGTCTTAAGTAGCACGGGTATATTTGTAGCAATAGCCAAAGATGCATTGTATGGGTCAAAATGATCGATTTTTCTTTTATGCTAAAAAAGTAATTTCCTACCGTAAATATATCAAAACTTAGTTTTTGATTAGTAATATGCATTGCTAAGAACTTCATTTGGACAACTTTAAAGGTGATTTTCTCAATATTTTGATTTTTTTGCACCCTCAGATTCTAGATTTTCAAATAGTTGTATCTCGGCCAAATATTATCCTATCCTAACAAACCATACATCAATGGAAGCTTATTTATTCAGCTTTCAGATGATGTATAAATCTTAATTTCAAAAAAATTGACCCTTATGACTGGTTTTGTGGTCCAGGGTCACATATAGCCCTGTGCTTTTTCTGATTTGAACAAAGCAACATACAGTGTTTCTGAAGAACAGCGGGTAGTTTAACTGTTCAGCACAAACAAGGGATTCATGAACAACACTATCACACAGCTGTGCATCATTCAGCTAACAACACAGTATTAAGAATCAAGGGGATGTAAACTTTTGAACCGGGTCGTTTTTATAAATTCGGCTCTTATTTTCTCTTGTGGAATTTGCAAACATCTTTTATGTGAAATATCTTATTCGGGTCAGTACTAAATAAACAATAACATGCATTTTGTATGATGCCTCTTATTTTGGTAAAATAATTAACATGTTTTGCAGAACTGTATCTCAGCTTATTAATGATTCTTAGGGTTTGTACATTAGTTTATAGACATATCAGCTCTAGTAGGAATATCGGTCTGATTTTGTTGGCTTCTTCGGGGCTCATTTGGTCCTCATCTCCTCATCTCTCACACCTGATTCAGCTCATCCGCTCATGATAGAGACTGTAAGAGCTGGATTGGGTTTGACTGATGGAAAATGTGCAGCGCTGGTATTTCTGGACCGTCTTAGACGGATACATTCATCTCTATTACATAATAAAAAAAGAAGATGTGGAAAAACTGTTTAAAAGCTGTTTTTGCCCTAACAAGGGCATTTGAGTTATGATCTGTCAAAAGATCTTGGGAAATGTGAAATATAAAATGCTGTGGAGGTTTAATATTGTGGTTTAATGTAGTTTAAGAGTCTTCATTGTGTAGAAATCATTACATTAAGAGAAATGTGAATTAAAACATAAACACTATTATGCATTTACAGCTGTAGAAGCGTAAAATATTTATGAATCCTTGATATCATAAATATATTTATTTAGTGACATTTTTTACCATTTCATAGATATATTTTAGATCCCTTGAGCCTATCTCCAAACCTAAAAAATAACCACTTTTCAACAGTGACAATAATTATTATTATTATTTTTTTTACAATATTTGGTTACAGTATAACAATTTTGCATTTATATTTACTTATCATACTAACAGTAAAGTGCTAGATTATTTCAACCCTGATACAGTAATTTTTCAATACATAAAGGCTCATTAAAGGTCATTATCGCACAGTTTTGATGTGCCTTCATAAACCACAAATAATGCATGACATTTTTCAGAACGTGTTTTGTGACAGCCATGTTGCATATATACTTATATAGTCTTGTGCTTTGGACCAAGAAAAAAAAAGCTGTGACGTGTACAGATTTAAAAATGCTGGATGACTTTGGTGATTTTGTCCCAAATGCAGATAGTAGAAGGATTGAGCATGACAAGGCAACACAATTAAATACTTGCAAAGACTTTCATAGAATCGTACCTTTGTTTCAGCCATGTGGCCAGAAAGACTTTTGCAACATCACTCTCTTAAATGTGATTTTAGGAAGATCATATTACATGTGGAGGAGGAAAGGTCACAGCATAACAGAATTATGATACAGAAAACACAATATGCAAATCGACTCCTATTGCAATGAAAATCAAACATTTACAAACTTTTTGCTTTTTG
Organism: Tor tambroides; assembly: GCA_021397915.2. NCBI lineage: Eukaryota > Metazoa > Chordata > Actinopteri > Cypriniformes > Cyprinidae > Tor > Tor tambroides. The sequence continues at coordinate 22,367 of JAFVLL020023186.1, read as the reverse complement.
CTTGTCAGGAGTCTAGAGTCTCTGCTCAGCATTAGTTAAGCACTGCTAGTCTTAGTCCTGGTTTTATTGTTGTGGCTTATGGAGAAGGATTTGGAAACACGGCTGTGATATGACTTTAATTCGTCTGAAGACTCATTGTATCTGACCTTTCCGGGCCACAAGACGCCAACAAAACACCCTGTGCTGAATTAAGGCTGAAGGAAAAAAGGTCTTTTCTTCATCTGCAAAGAGCAAAACAAAGAGAAGGGACTGATTGGCCAGAAACACAGGAAATGACCTCAGGGCTGAGCTCATGTGATGTCAGATGTAGGCCAGGGCAGCACAATAACACAACATGTTCAAACAGATCTCAAACCTCTCATTCAGATATTAAAAAAAGTGACATTACAATCCTGCTTTATAGGGCTGAAATACATTTATTTCATGCTAAGTATACTACAAGTACCTTTACATATTTATGTGCTTAATAAAATACCCTGCAAGTGTACTTTTAGTCTGCTAAACTGGAAAAACTCATTTTGTGCTTAATGCACTTTAATTGTGCAGAAGTTGTGCTGAAGTCCAGATAAACTAAAGATATACTGAAGTATATTTGATTGTGCTAAAGTGGAACTATTGCAAGTATACTTTAGGTACACTTTATATATCTTGCATTTAAAGACTGATATTATTCAAAGATCATACAGTCCTTATCAATAGTGACATTAAAACACATTTTAAGCTTAATATTAAGAAATGTGCATTATACACAAGTAGTACTCCAAATAAAGTCTAATTAAAATTTTTATATCAGTAGTATGAAATAAATGTATGAAATAAATATGTTTTTTAAATCTGATACTTTTTTACTATAGGGATATCATTACAAAGTTATTATTATTATTATTTATTATAAAAACTGTGTACTAAATTTGACCTTATTATAGTATTATATTGATCATATTACAGTAATGTATCATCTAACAGGGTTTCCTGTGTAGTTTACCACATTAGTTGAGAGAGGTTTTTTTCCTTGAGAAAAATTGATATGTACATGCCATTCTATCCAATTGGATCAAATCAAGAATGGAATTGAATCGAATCACAAGCTTGTGAATTGAAATCAAATTGTGGAATTAGTTTGAATACCCTGTACTACCCAGATTTTGATTATTGGATATATTTGGATATGTGTGTCCCTGGAGCACAAAAGCAGTCTTAAGTCGCTGGGGTATATTTGTAGCAATAGCCAAAAATACATTGTATGGGTCAAAATTATCCATTTTCGTTTATGCCAAAAATCATTAGGATATTAAGTAAAGATCATGTTTCATGAAGATATTTTGTAAAATTCCTACAATAAATATATCAAAACTTAATTTCTGATTAGTAATATACATTGCTAGGAACTTCATTTGGACAAAAATGAAAAATTGTGATTTTTTTGCACCCTCAGATTCCAGATTTTCAAATAGTTGTATCTCGGCCAAATATTGTCCTATCCTAACAAACCATACATCAATGGAAAGCTGATGTTGTCCCTGTCTCATCATCTCAGTCAGAATCAGAGACTAGGAGGCGTCCCCTGATGTTTATAATGCTCAAAGTACTGCTCGTCTGCTGTATGCATGCTCCAAACACCTGCTTACTGAAGCTTTGTTCTGAAAGTGTTTGTGGCGTTCGGTTCAGACATGAAGGTTTTGCATTCGAGCCAATGAAAGCAATGTTTCTTGTTGATTTGACCGCTGTGCAGCGTGAGCTGGTGATGGATGAGAGTGAATGTGGACGACCTGCATGTCTGCTTACTCAACCGGGTCACGCTTCACTAAAGCACTCTGTTTTAGCGTTTTAGCTCTTATTAGCCTGAAGAAACATTATGGACGTTTCAGTGAGGTTGTGTGGAAGACATCGAGAAGCGCAGTCTGACATATGTGACCCTGGACCACAAAACCAGTCATAAGGGTATTTTTTTGAAATTAAGATTTATACATCAATGAAAGCTGAATAAATAATCTTTTCCATTGGTTTGTTAGGATAGGACAATATTTGGCTGAGAGACAACTATTTGAAAATCTGGAATCTGAGGGTGCAGAAAAATCAAAATATTGAGAAAATATAGCAATGCATTCTTAGCAATGCATATTACTAATCAAAAATTAAGTTTTGATATATTTACGGTAGGAAATTTACAAAATACCTCCATGGAACATGATCTTTACTTAATATTCTAATGATTTTTGGCATAAAAAAATTGATAATTTTATTTATAATGTTTTTGGCTATTGCTGCCCAACGACAAGACTGGATTTTGTGCTCCGGGGTCACATATAGAAGATAAAACACTGATATATTCATGTCAAATTCACACAGAGACAACTGATTCACAGTCTCATGTGAACTCAAGCTTCATGGTGAATTAGGGTAATCTCTGAACACAGTAAATTAAAATTCTCAATTGAATTAGATACAGATTTTATGTTGCAGCCTAAGAAAAGATGTGAAACACTGCAACTAATAATAGATGCTTAACAGCTTAATATCTTAATACCCCTTGGGGCCTGTAAAAAATATAAAATACATTTCAGTAAGTTAATTAAGTCAGTTAGTAAGTTAATTATTAAAAACTTTTTTTTTCCCTGTATTTTTTCTAATCATATTATACACTGTATTGCCAAAAGTATTGGGTCGCCCCCTTCTAATGAACAGGTTTGACTACTTTAGTAATTTCTATGAGTACAAATCTTAATGTTAAAGCATATAATGATATTCTAGGAAATTGTGTGCTTCTAATATTATAGCAACAGTTTGGACAGGACCCTTTTCTATTCTAACATGACAATGCCTCTGTGTATAAGGCAAGGTTCAAAAAGAAAATTACTGATTCAGTCAGTGTGGAAGAACTTGAATGGTCTGCATAAAACCAAGTCCTAATCCCAGTTTAACACCTCTGGTATGACTGTAAATGCAGGCCTTGAGCCAAAAACTCAAATGACTTGCCAACAAATGACTTGTACATACACTATATAGACAAAAGTATTGGCACCCCCTTCTTTAGAACAGAAAAATGCACTTCCAAATCTGTGGCAACAACGATGGGAACATAATTCATGTATTTAAAAATTGTATTTCCATCTCTGCAACAGTTTTGGAAGTGTCTAAAATGACTGAACCCATATGTACAAGTCATTGGTGTTTGGTGATGAGTTTTTGGCTCAAGGTCTGCATTTACAGTCACACCAGAGCCAGTGTTCAACTGGGATTAGGACTTGGTTTTATGCAGACCAGTCAAGTTCTTCCACACTGACTCAATCAATCATTTTCTTTTTGAACCTTGCCTAATAATGTTCCCAGGTCCAGAAACGTAGTAAGTACATCAGTAAAACAGTCCATGTGACATCAGTGGCTCAACTTCAGTTTTGCAAAGCTACGAGAATACTCTTTGTGCACAAAGAAAACAAAAATAAAAAGTTATTCAACACTTCTTCTCCCCCGAGTTACCGTCTTCCGCCATATTGGAGAGCACCCAAGACCGTAATCAACATAACCAGCATTGTTTACGTTCAGGGGAAAATGCACAAATGAACGCAATCAACGTAATTAGCGGATTTGGGAAAAGCGTGTGTATGCATCGTGATAACTCTCTAAAATGCCGGAAGAAGAAGAATTGTTGAATGAAGTCGTTAATTTTGTTGTCTTTGCACACGAAAATTATTCTCGTATCTTCGCAAAACTGAAGTTGAGCCACTGATGTCATATGGACTGTTTTACCGATGTCTTTACTACGTTTCTGGACCTGGGAACATTACAGTTGTGTTGCTGTCTATGGGAGGGTCAGAGAGCTCTCAGATTTCATCAAAAATATCTTAATTTGTGTTTTATGGGTTTGGAACGACATGAGAGTGAGAAATTAAAGACAGAATTTTCATTTTGGCCTGAACTATCCCTTTAAAACACTGCCTCTCATGGCTTATCACTGCTTTATGTTCCAGACTGTCTTGTATGGAAGTGAAAGCTGCTTTGTGTCTTTGTGCAGCATGTGACCGTGATCATTGGGGTCCGCACTGCAGCAGCCGCTGTCAGTGTAAGAACGAGGCGCTGTGTAACCCCATCACTGGAGCCTGCATCTGTGCTCCTGGGTACCGCGGCTGGCGCTGCGAGGACCTCTGCGAGCACTCCACCTATGGCAACGGCTGCCTGCAGAAGTGCCTGTGCCAAAACAACGCCACCTGTCACCATGTTACCGGAGAGTGTGTGTGCAGCCCAGGATACACGGGAGCATTGTAAGCATTGTTTTCTTAGTTTGAAAGATTTAGAGACTGTTGTCCATGTATTTATTACCTCGAGATTAGATTATTGCAATTCTCTTTATGTAGGGATCTGTCAGCGACAATTATCTCATTTGTACAGAATGCTGCAGCCAGGCTTTTGTCAGGCACAAAAAAATGATCATATTACTCCAGTATTATCCTCTCTCCATTGTAAGTTATATCACCAGTCTTTTAGAGTACTGTACATCGGCTAGGACACTGAGATCAGCAGATAAACTGTTACTGGCAGTTTCCAAAAAAAAGTCTAAAGGTGATAGAGCATTTATGGTTGTGGCTCCCAAATTGTGGAATAGTCTTCCAGTTCATATTCGGCAGGCTCCATCCTTAGAAGTTTTGGATCACACTTTATATTAGGTGGCTTTAACTGCTATGTACTTACATCAAAAATAAGTATAATGTACTTATTGTGGTCATATTGTATTGCAGAACACTTTTGCTGCTATTGAGGTGGGATACGGGTAAGGTTAGGCACAGGTTTGGTGGTATGGGTAGGTTTAAGGGTGGGTATCAAATGATTAATTTAAATGTAAGAACATAGTAGTTAAGGCCACCTAATATAAAGTGGGACCAAAGTTTTTAAGTTTCATTTGAAAACTCATCTTTTTACTTAGCTTTTGTAGAGGAAAGACCTTGAACGAGTCCGATGTGTATTGACTTGATATAGGGTATTTGTCATTTGAGGCTTGGGTCATTAAGTGGTTTATTCTTATTGATTATGTTAGATTTTATTATTTTTAATCTTTGTATATGCTTTCTTGTGAAGCACTTTGGGCAACAAAATTGCGTTAAAATGTGCTATACAAATAAATAAAAAGTTGAAAGTTGAAAGTAAGTTCACCTGCGTGCTTCTCACGCTCAGACGCAGTGCTGTGAGATGAGAGAGTCTGAGGTTTGTGTTTGTTGTTTGCTGCAGCTGTGAGGACCTGTGCCCTCCGGGGAAACACGGGCGGCAGTGTGAGGAGCGCTGTCCCTGCCAGAATGGCGGCGTCTGTCATCACGTGACTGGAGAATGCTCCTGCCCCGCTGGCTGGATGGTACGCCTGATTTGTTTAGTTTGTCTTTGCATCAGAGAACCAGTGTTGGGGGTAACGCATTACAAGTAACACAAGTTATCAAGTTTTGTAACACAAGATTTGGTGTTGTTTTCAGGGAACGGTGTGCGGGCAGCCTTGTCCAGCGGGACGCTTCGGGAAGAACTGCTCACAGGAGTGTCAGTGTCATAACGGAGGAAGCTGTTCTCCATCCACTGGACAGTGTGTGTGTAGCGCAGGACACACCGGAGAGAGGTCAGTACACACCGCACCGAAAGACAGCACACTTTAAGATCCCACAGCATGGGTATGTGATCACAAAAATGACCTCAAGCACTTAAACGTAGCTCGCAGACCTTAGTTTGGGTAGATAGATGACGACTTTCAGTCTCAAATGGTGCTACCCTGATTTACATCTGTATGCACAATATTCAAGTATCCTTAAAGGGGTCATGAACTGAGAAAGCCAAATTTTGAAAAACCTTAATCTTTTGACATATAAGAGGTCACAGCGCTGCCTGCTTAGCCCCGCTTACTGATTCTACATCACTGCCTGTTTAGCCCCGCCCACCAATTCTACATCACTGCCTGCCCCGCCCACTGATTCTACATCACTTCCTGTTTAGCCCCGCCCACCGATTCTACATCACTGCCTGCCCCGCCCACTGATTCTATGTCACTGCCTGTTTAGCCCCGCCCACCGATTCTACATCACTGCCTGCCCCGTCCACTGATTCTCTCTGTTTAGCCCCACCCACCAATTCTACATCTCTGCCTGTTTAGCCCCGCCTACTGTTTCCACATCGTTGCCTGTTTAGCCCCGCCTACCGATTCTACATCACTGCCTGCCCCGCCCACTGATTCTGTCTGTTTAGCCACACCCACCAATTCTACATCACTGGCTGTTTAGCCCCGCCCACCGATTCTACATCACTGCCTGCCCCGCCCACTGATTCTGTCTGTTTAGCCCCACCCACCAATTCTACATCACTGCCTGTTTAGCCCCGCCCACCGATTCTACATTACTGCCTGCCCCGCCCACTGATTCTGTCTGTTTAGCCCCAACCACTAATTCTACATCTCTGCCTGTTTAGCCCCGCCTACTGTTTCCACATCTCTGCCTATTTAGCCCCGCCTACCGATTCTACATAGCGGTGAATGCACAGATCTACACAGAAACCAAACGTTAAAGATGCTCTGAAGACAAAAAGATGCTGTGCAGTGCCAAGTTGTGAAAAACAGTGTTTGCATTGCCTTCCTTCTGATCCCAATATTTGGAAAGAGTTTTTCTTAGCAATTTTGCTTTTAACTAGTTATTTGATGCTATAAAAACGGGGTGTGGTGTCATGATTGTGAGCTTGTGTTTGGGTCTGCTGGAGTTTGGGCGGGACTTTGATACCGTGGCTCCACCTCACGATCTCTACTGCGCAGACTCTGGCTCCAAATGACGTCATTTTCACAAGATGACATCGGCCATACTGAAAATATTTTGGCTTCAGTTTTCTGTAGCGGAAGGAAGCGGAGATGCATCGTCCATCTTTTTTTTACAGTCTACGGTTATTACTGATCATTTGATATGTACTGAGTATTTATGCATTTTTAACCTAAATCACATCAGCGTCCATCTGCAAAGGACGTAGATTGTCAAACATACACAACAACTATTAGCTAATCATAGCAGTGGGTGTTTACTTCCGAATCTACAATCCGTCACGCCTATTCAAACAGAGCGTTCTGATGAGGCGGGTTAAAAACAGGACAGAGCCTATTACTTCTAAAATATGTTTTTTGAGGTAAAAATGATAGCATTATAAGTGGACCTCAGAGAACAGTACAACAGCGGTAGTTCATGACCACTTTAAGTCACATGATAGCTTTGTGTTGAATCGAATAACACCTCCTGGATTAGCATTATTGCACTGCTGAGACAACCCTGTCTAGACTAACCATCACAGAGGATCAGGTTAGGAAGGAACTGAAGAAGTGCTGATCAGCTGAGCTTCAGACAGTCTCAATGCTCTGGAAAACATCATGTCCGGTTGCAGACAAGTAGCAATGAGTTCTTGCATCATGATGAGCATGGAGAAGCTGGTTTTATATTATTTTGTATTTTGTAAGTTTCTATAAGAACAAAGCTTCTTGACTCATGCTCTGATGCATTCAAATGCTGCTTAGTTTGAGATGCATCATATAGACCAGGGATTATTAAAATGTTCCTGGAGTCTCTCCATCTGGGACAGTAATAATTGAGAGAGAGGAGATGGGGTGGAGGAGGAATGCTAAAAAATTTTTTTTTGGGACAGTAGTGAGATGGCTGTATATACCTCCTGTCACGCCAGTTAAGTTGATTATCTGAATGTTTCCATCTGGTGAAATTGGTTGATTATATGAACGTGCTCTACCCAAACTTTTGTTAATAAAGCATCATAAATAAAGTGAAACATGAATGAAACACTGGTGAAAAAGAAAGCAATTAGCAGACTCGATAAGTTATAAGAAGTGCAAGAAACCATGCAAGAAAATGGAATTTAATATTCGTATCGCAAAGGGTGATTTTGGGGCACAAACCCTTCAGAGCTACAGAAGAGAGTGTTGATTTTCCTAATGCCACTGCAGTTGCTGTTAGAATAGCATTTAGTAATATGCATGTAGATGTAGAATACATCATGCAGCTATTTCTCCTGGTGTTTCATCCAGCAGCAGCAGCAGCAGCAGCAGCAGAATGCGCAGCTGTAATTACTGTATGAGCGACTGAGCAGCATGTATTTAAACTGCAGAAATAGAAACGCAAGTGCATTTTTATGACTTAATAAGAGCTTTGGCTTCACCAGACGTCACTGTTACCTCCGGTTTACCCTGATTTCACCACACCCTACCGGCTGGAAAATAATCGCTTAACAGCCACAGGGAGGAGCCCACCAATGTGTGTGTGTGTGTGTGTGTGTTTGTGTGTGTTTAACTAAGTGGTTAAGAGTTGAAGAGAGTGAGTCTCTGTATGTTTGTGGGATCCTGAACAGAAAAGTAGTCTCTGAATCTCTGCTGGTTCAGGTTGTTGAATCCATCTGCTCTGCTCATGGTTGTGATAAGTGTGTCCTCATGACATGTTGAGTTCCCTCTATCACTGCATTCAGCTCCATAGGGACTGATAGAAGCTTCGTTATGAGCTCAAAACATAAGATAATGACACAGACAACACAACGCAGCTGTCACTCTGCATTCTTTACATAGTTGTAATGCTGCTTATGTAAAGAATGATGAATCACATTTTACAGTGAAACACATTTCTACAAGAATTCATCAGTTTAAATGTTCTCCAATCAGCTTTTGATGATATTTATTAATTCCATAGCATTTTTTTCACCACATCGCACAATCATTCAGTTCTCCCTGTGTTTGGGAGCATTCATGGGAAGATTCATAATCCCTGAATGGAGATATCTGACATTAGTGGTGTTTAGTGAGGTTTTCTTGAAATATCGCAGTTTACACTTATTTATGTCACAAACTGTGTGTGTCACAGCTGTCAAGAAACATGTGTTCCTATGATTTGCTACTTATTAGCAGGATATTGAACTTAAAGCATTAATGCATTTGAAAAGTAGCAAAAAGAAATGATGGAAGATGTTTTAATATGACCTTCAATAACAAAAAAAAAAAATGCTTTGTGTGATGATATTTGCTAGCTAAGGCAGTTACTCGTTAGTCATATTTGTCACTGATCTTCAAGGGTTGGCACATGTTTTGAAAGGCACAAACTGGTGGTAAGATGGAGTAAGATGCCCCCTCGCACGCCTCATTGGAGAGGGTAATAGCATCTGTAAGCCAGTGCAAAATATTCTGCTTAGTGGCCACATTACCGCCGTTGCAACCATCAAAGGATATTAAGAGCCGAGAGGATCTACACCACTGGCCTGAGTGCTGGACATAGATCCTTAAAGCACGGACCGAACATAGCAGGTGAAGGCTTATCTACTCTAGCATCTCAAGAGGCCTAAAGAAAGCCTACGAAGTGACCAGCTGAAGAGCTGCAGAAGGCACCTTTGGGGTGTAGTCTGCTACTCTTTTACATTTAGTTATTTAGCGGACACTTTTATCCAAAGTGACTTACAAATGACGACAATGGAAGCAATCAAAATCAACAAAAGAGCAATGATATGCAAGTGCTATGACAAGTCTCAGTTAGCCTCTTTTTTTTGTTAATTACATAAAAATGAAAAAGAAAAAAAGAAAAGAATAGAGAAAGCTGTGTTAGAGGCCTTTTTTTAAAAAAGAGAACAAGAAGTTAGAAAACAAATAGAGTGCAAGTCTTAAAGGGTCAAGTTTTTTTAAATAAAAAAGAACATATAGATAAAATAGGAGAAGAAAAGTTGAATAAAGTCGATATTTTGTTTTCTTTGCGCACAAAAAGTGTTCTCGTCGTATCATAAAATTCAGATTGCACGTCTGATGGCAGATGGACTATTTTGATGATGTCTTTCATACTTTTATGGACCTTGACAGTGCAATTTACTATGCAGTCAATGGGACAGACACAAGTCTCCTGGTTTTCATCTAAAATATCTAAAATTGTGTTCCGAAGAGGAACGAAGCATTTACGGGTTCAGAATGACATCGGGATAAGTGATTAATGACAAAATTTTCATTTTGGGATGGAGTATGCCTTTAAAATAGAGCGTTCTAGAGTTAGAGGGTCAAATAAAGATGAAAGAGATGTGTTTTTAGCCGTTTCTTAAAGATGGCTAAGGGCTCAGTTGCTCGGATTGAGTTGGGCAGGTCATTCATTCCACCAGGAGGGAACAGTTAATGTAAAAGTCCTTGAAAGTGATTTTGTGCCTCTTTGGGATGGCACAATAAAGCACCGTTCACTTGCAGAACGCAAGCTTCTAGAGGGCACATAGGTCTGAAGTACTGAATTTAAGTGAACTTTTAAGTGCTAGAAACAGAGCCACTTTAAGACATTCAGCATCTAAGGGCTCAAAAGGTTTTTCTGTTAGGGCTCGACCAAGGCTAGGTCCTTGGTCTGAGACACTAAAGGCTGTCTCCCCACAGATACTCCGTGCAAAGGTATGTGGATAGCAGAAATAGCGGCCACATAGACTTTTAAATTAGCCGGAGCCAGTCCGCTGAGACACGTTTATGAAGGAGCTCCAGTACTGGACCAGCTGTGCAAATAATGAACGGTTGCCATTTTAGTACATACAGCTTCCTAGTAGAAGGAGCTCTAGAGCTAAGGATTGTCTCATTGTCCTTAGCCAAAAGACCAGAATGTACCCCTCAGAAGCCAGAGCCAAGTCTTTCAGATCTCTGGCTGGGGCTGAAATATTGTCCCCTGCACTGGAGAAAGAAGATCTCTCCAGATCATGATCTTCCTGGGGATGCCGTCCAGGAGAGACATTAGGTCTGCAACCCAAACTCGATGTGTGATAGCTCCTCAGACGGTGAAAGAAGTCTTTCAGAGCTAGAAGCACTGCCCTTATCTTGAGGCAGTTTATGTGCCACATGAGATGAGTATCCCCTAAAGACCATGGGCTTGTCAGCCATCAAGTCAAGTCAAGAGCTTTATTGTCAATCCGCCAATTGTGGAGACATACAAAGGAACGAAGTGATGTGCCTCACAGGGCCACAGTACTTCACATGTAAACATATATGAACAAACATGGGCATGTAGACATAGAAAGGTATCTCTCTCTCTCTCTGTGTGTTTGTGTCTCTGTGTATCTCTCTCTCTCTCTCTCTCTGTGTGTGTGTGTGTGTCTCTGTGTATCTCTCTCTCTCTCTCTCTCTCTCTCTCTCTCTCTGTGTCTGTGTGTGTGTGTCTCTGTGTATCTCTCTCTCTTAATTCAATTCAATTCAATTCAATTCAATTCAATTCAATTCAATTCAATTGAGCTTTATTGGCATGTGTAACATATCACAATGTTGCCAAAGCAATAAGTATATTATACAAACAGACAGATTAATAAATACATAAATAAATAAATCTCTGTGTGTGTGTGTGTGTGTGTGTCTGTGTATCTCTCTCTCTCTCTCTCTCTCTCTCTCTCTCTCTCTCTCTCTGTGTGTGTGTGTGTGTGTCTCTCTCTGTGTGTCTCTCTCTGTGTGTGTGTGTGTGTGTGTCTGTCTCTCTCTCTCTCTCTCTCTCTCTCTCTCTCTCTCTCTCTCTCTCTCACTCTCTCTGTGTGTGTGTGTGTGTGTGTGTGTGTGTTGGCAGGTGCCAGGATCAGTGTCCGGTTAACACGTTCGGTGTGGGCTGCAGACAGACCTGTAGCTGTGTGAATGGTGCGCAGTGTTATCATGTGAGTGGAGAGTGTCTGTGTGAGCCGGGATTCACCGGTGAGAGATGTGAGGAGCGCATCTGTCCAGAGGGGCTGTATGGCCTCAAGTGTGACAAGAAGTGTCCATGTCACTCCAATAACACACGCAGGTAAGACAAACAGTTTCAGCTTCTCCTCTTAATGCAGTGATTACATGGCTCATAGTCACTGACAGGAATCATGATGTTTGTTTTCTGTTCGGTGGCTCTATCTAAGTGGGAAAACTTGCATTAGTTGCTCCAGAAATAAACTTAATCAAATAACTGGTTGGAGTTGATGAGGTCTATTACACAAAGCAAGTTCAGCAAACTGTATAATGCCATTATAATGAGTTGACAAAACCAAACAAATCCAGCCTAGTTGAGATCAGGTTCAGCGGGTTCACACTGCGTACTATAAACACTCTCTGTCAACCCAGGGTTGATCGAGAGTTTGTCATTAACCTTTCTTTATTTAGCGACAACTCGCACAATGAATACAACATTATAATAGAATTAAATTTTAAAAAGACCTGAAAACACCTGAAAGAGTGACGTCGGCACAATTCACTTTTCTGTTGAAGATTAAGAGTTCATTATGAAAGATATCATGAATTTAAATGCATTCACAAGCCAAGAAAAAACACTGCTCCAAGTTTAAAAAGATGCCTGAAAGTACATACAGTATCTGACTAAATTAACACAAGCGAATCAAACTCAAATCAATTTATTTTAGT
>JAFVLL020023186.1:0-5000 GCA_021397915.2 Tor tambroides | reverse complement strand
TGCGGGAACGGAGGTGCCTGCAATGCTCTGGACGGGAGGTGCACCTGTACTCCGGGCTGGAGAGGAGAAAGGTGTGATCAACACTGTCAGGTCAGTTTCATCAGAGCTCCATTCACTGAGAAACACCAAACCTCATGCTGAACTCAGTCAAAATCAACATGCTAAAGCTCCTCTGTTACCTTCTCATTTGGAGCCCTTTTCCCAAGGTTCTTCATGGTTAGGTAAACTTCTATAGCGGTGAATGGAAAGTACAACATATAGAATTTTGTGTTCCATTTGCTCTAATAGCAAAAGAAAAAAAACACAACATTTCTACAACTACAACAACAGGGAAAAAATATTGAGATATTGATTGAGAAAGATTTGCCATCTCTGTCAGCCGTTGTATTTTATGTATTATAGCTATACATTATTTTTTTAAATGAAAATATACACTAGCAGTCAAAAGTTTCTGAACTGTAAGATTGTTAATGCTTTTTAAAGAAGTCTCTTCTGCTCACCAAGCTTGCATTTATGTGATCCAAAGTACAGCAAAAAATAGCACAATTTTGAAATATTTTTTACTATTTAAAATAACTGTTTTCTATTTGAATATATTTTAAAATCTAATATATTCCTGTGATTTCAAAGCTGAATTTTCAGCATCATTACTCCAGTCTTCAGTGTCACATGATCCTTCAGAAATCATTCTAATATGCTGATTTGCTGCTCAAAAAACATTATCATTTTTTATTGTTATTATGTTGAAAACAGCTGAGTAGATTTTTTTCAGGTTTCTTTGATGAATAGAAAGTTCAAAAGAACAGCTTTTATCTGAAATAGAAATCTTTTGTAACATTATAAATGTATTTATCATTGCCTTTGATCAATTTAAAGCAATATAAATAAAATAAATATAATAAATATAATATTATAAATATAAAAAAATTATACTGACTACAAGCTTTTGAATGGTATAGTGTATAATGTTACAAAAATGCTGATCTTTGGATCTTTCTATTCATCAAAGAGTCCTGAAAAATGTGCTCAGCTGTTTTAAATATTGATAATAGTAATAATAATAATAATAATAATAATAAAATGTTTCTTGAGCAGCAAATCAGCATTTTTGAAGGATCATGTGACACTGAAGACTGGAGTAACGATGCTGAAAATTCAGCTTTGAAATCACAGAAATTAATTACATTTTAACATATAATCAAACAGAAAACAGTTATTTTAAATAGTAAAAAATATTTCAAAATTTTACTGTTTTTGCTGTACTTTGGATCAAATAAATGCAGGCTTGGTGAGCAGAAGAGACTTCTTTAAAAAACATTAAAAAATCTTACTGTTCAAAACCGTTTGACTGCTAGTGTATATAAAAAAATTGATTTGCTCATTTATTTCTCAGTTATTCTCAATTATCTGTATTTTTGACTTTGATTCACAAGGCATCACAACAGTGACCTGTAATTATAATCTTTAGCTCAGCCATGCCAAAAAACTTGAGTGAATTGTTTTAAAGTGTGTTCTCATATTCAGTTCATTAAACATTCATTGAGTAAAATCAATATTTTTGTGTTGTTGTGGACTGATGCAGGACGGGACGTATGGGCTGGACTGTCGTGAGCGCTGTGACTGCAGTCATGCAGACGGCTGTCACCCCTCGACTGGACACTGCCGCTGTCTGGCCGGATGGACAGGTAAAGCAGCTGAAAGCAGCCTCACACTTCTCTTTTTAACAGGTTACTGCTTTAAGACCTTAACTTTAAAAAGACCTGGTCCAAAGCACCAGGACTGTAACAGCCAAAGCTTCTGTGGGACCTCTCAGTTTTCAGATTAATTGGCTTTTCGGTGGTTATTAATAAAGTGTGAATCCTAAAAATATATGTGGTTACAGCCTTGCTGTCCATCCATCCCATTCACCCAAAACCACTTAAGGTCCTACGTAAGGTTGCAGGGTGTGTAATAACAACAACAATTTATTATTATTTTTATTTCATGTTGTTAAGTTCATATGATTAACCGTAATATCCTGCTAAAGGTATAGTTGAAAATTAATCATTTACTCACCCACAAGTTGATCGAAACCTGTATGAGTTTTTTACAAAAGAAGATATTTTGAAGAATGTTGGTCAAATCACCATTATTTATATAGCACTTTTTACAATGCAAATTGTGTCAAAGCAGCGTTACATTATTAAACGGGGAAATAATGTGTCGAAATAGTGTGTCGTTCTCCTCTGGCCAGACGAAATCAGCAGTTTAAATCTAGGCTGCAGCAGAGTCAGATTGAGCAGAGGACTCATCTGGTTCCTGTGGTCTTGTCCCGATGGCCGTCTAGGAGACGAGGTCTTCACTAGAGATCTATCTCTGGGGCTCATCTAGGTGTCCTGGTCTCCGCTGACATTCAGGGCTGTAGAGGTCATCTCTAGGTGCTGATCCACCATCTGATCTGGATACGGAATGGATTTGGTGGCTACGGTGTACTCGGAATAAGAAAGAAACAGACTAATATTAGCTTAGATGCCATTCTTCTAATGATGTAGCAAGTACATCGGGTGTTGTGTGAAGTGTTCCTGGTTCCGGTTGACCTAATTAATGCAGCCTAACAATCCTTTAACAGATTTGAAGTATAGAAATGCGATAGTTTATTTTGTGTAAGCCAAGTTAAAGAGAAGGGTCTTTAATCTAGATTTAAACTGACAGAGTGTGTCTGCCTCCCGAACAGTGTTAGGTAGATTGTTCCAGAGTTTGGGCGCTAAATAGGAAAACGATCTGCTGCCCGCAGTTGATTTTGATATTCTAGGTATTATCAAATGGCCAGAGTTTTGAGATCGCAGCAGTTGTGGAGGACTATAATGCGATAAGAGCTCACTCAAATACTGAGATGCTAAACCATTCAGGGCTTTATAAGTAATAAGCAAGATTTTAAAATGTATACAGTTTTTAATAGGGAGCCAGTGCAGTGTTGACAGAGCAGGGCTACTATGGTCATACTTCCTGGTTATAGTTAGAACTGCTGCATTTTGAACCAGCTGGAGTTTGTTTATTAAGCATGCAGAGCAACCACCAAATAAAGCTTTACACTAATCTAACCTCGAGGTCATGAATGCATGAGTTAACGTTTCTGCATTTGACATTGAGAGCATAGGTCGTAATAATATATTGCAAAAAATATATTTTTGAGCTGAAAAAATGCCGTTTTACAAATGCTAGAAATGTGGCTTTCGAAGGAAAGATTGCTATCAAATAGTGCATCTAGGTTCCTAACTGATAACGAAGAATTGACAGAGCAGCCATCGAGTGTTAGTGTTCTAGGTTATTACATGCGGAGGTTTTTGGTCCGATAATTAACACCTCTGTTTTTTTTTTCAGAATTTAGCAGTAAGAAATTACCAGTCATTCAGTTTTTTATATCAACTATGCATTCAGTTTTGCAAATTGGGAGAGAGTATCATCAGCATAACAGTGAAAGCTAACACCACGTTTCCTGATGAAATCTCCCAAGGGTAACATGTAAAGAGTGAAAAGTAACAGTCCTAGTACTGAGCCTTGAGGTACTCCATATTGCACTTGTGATCGATATGATACCACTTCATTCACTGCTACGAACTGATGATGGTCAGATAAGTAAAATTTAAACCATGCCAATGCACTTCCTCTAATGCCAACATGATTTTGTAGTCTATTCAAAAGAATGTTATGGTCGATAATGTCAAAATTGACACTAAGATCCAGTAGCACTAATAGAGAGATACAACCACGATTGAATGATAAGTGCAGGTCATTTGTAACTCTAATGAGAGCAGTCTCAGTACTATGATATGGTCTGAATCCTGACTGGAAATCCTCACAGATACCATTTTTCTCTAACAAGGAACAAAGTTTTGATGATACTACCTTTTCTAGTATCTTTGACAGAAAAGGGAGATTTGAGATCAGTCTGTAATTAAATTAAATTCTTTGGGGTCAAGTTGTGTTTTTTTTAATGAGAGGCTTAATAATAGTAACCAAACAATTGCTGGTCCCCATTGATTTTCATAGTAATTTTTTTCCATACTTTGGAAGTCAATGGGGAACAGCAATTATTTGGTTACCAACATTCTTCAAAATATCTTCTTTTGTGAGAAACTCATGCATGCTTGGAGCGACTTTAGAGCAAGTAAATGATGATGTAATTTTCATTTTGTGATGAAGTATCCCTAAGTGTATCAGCAGCAGGTCATGGGTCCACATAGATGTGTTCCTTACGTTTGTCCTTCAGGATCCCTTAAGCAGATCATGAGCAGAAGGGAGTGCACATGTTTTCTTCCACACATTCCTCAGGTTTGTGCTGACGTCTGCAGCATACTGATGCTCTCAGTGGCGTTTCCTCAGGGCCACTGCACTAGAATGATCTCCAGCTTTCTCACAGCACCTAGCAACACACACTTGCTCTCAAAAGAGCTTTTGTCTGTGGTTCTGGCACTGTAGAGCCACTTCAGCGCTGCGCTGCAATCAGACTGAGCTCCAGACTCATAGAAAGAGACGCATGTAATCATGTGTCCTGATGCTCTGACGGTCACTGGGTTATGACCCCTTCACAACAACAATAACCATAACAATAGCTATATTAGCACACCAACACGTCATATTTTCTGCTTATTATAAGCACACGCTGCACTTACGTCTTCTGCCACTTTCAGTAATCAAGCTCTTTAAAGCAGCATGGATTCTGATTGGCTTTAATTGTTCATCCACAGTTACTCCTTTCAAAAGTAATATTATTACTTTACTTATTACTTTTTGGCAACAGTAATTGGTTACACTACTAGTTACATTACTTTTCCTTAACGCCATACAGAAGTTGTAATTGCATATCTTTCCAATAAAATTCTTCTAAAATGTTACTAACAATATATTTCTGCCTCATCATTTGACCAAAATCCACATTGGATCTCAGTCAGAAGTTATTATAAACACTCAGTGGTGATTAATAGTAACGTTTAAGTAAAAGTGTTGTATTAATCTCATTA